>SJYA01001221.1:2807-69773 GCA_006410615.1 Neotragus moschatus | reverse complement strand
TGGTTACCTGGGTCATTAAGAGTTTTTTGGACAGAGTTCTACTCTGTCCATGGAATTCTCCAGGCAAGGATACTGGAGTGGGTTGCCATACTCTCCTCCAGGGGATCTTTCTGACCCAGGGATGGAACCCATGCCTCTTATGTCTCCTGCTTCGGCAGTCGGGACTTTACCACCATGCCACCTGATTAAAATAAATAAGCCAAAAGAGCTCTCATATCAACCGTGCTTCTCTTAGAGGAAAGATTGTCATCCTGTGGATAATCTGACTTAACAATGATAAACGCATGCCAGCTGTCATTAAAGTCAGTTTCAACAAAGCAGGGAAACTAGCTGCTTATGAGCAATGAAAAGCATGTCTGTGATATCACTGAAGTCCCTCTTTAGAAAGGGCTGGATATACAATGTGAGGATTTTGATGATTGCTGTACACGTTGTGTATGTTAATGCACACTTTGATTATTTATGTAAACTTTGTTCGATTCAGTTGTGAAGTCCCTTCTGGTCATATTATTAGGTCATGAGTACACATCAAACACAGATTATATGATATCTTTTCGTAAATTCCACACTATTTGAGGCAAAGTATCCTTTTTTAGCCCTGGAATGAACATAAAATGGAGCCCATTGGAGTCTTGGAAATTGTACATTTTAAAGAATTATTTAAATACTGAATCTTCTTTTATAGTTCATCAGTTTAAGCTATGTTACCTGGACATTAGAATTTTATGTTGGAAATATGCATAATATCATTTGAGGGCAATACCATATTTTGAGAAAGAAATGTGTATTTTTGCAGAGACCAAAAAGGAAGATTGCCAGATAGATTGGTTCATTTGAACAACATACACATTTTCATTGAAAAATAAAGCCCAAGCCTGACACAAGCTGTTTTGTACAAAATGCAGCGTTAGTTGCACAGCCCCCTGGGAGGTGAATGAAACTCCACACACCTTGTTGCTGCTTTATTTTATTCCTAGAGCCCATTTGCTACAGTGCTATTCCTTCTTTCCAAAGTAAAGAATCTGCAGCTTGAGTTCAGACAAGATCCTCCTTCTTGTCCTCCTAGGAAAAGAAAAAAAAAAAAGTGATATTGGGACCATCTGACAGGAAGATGAATAAAATGGGGCAAATAAGATACTTCCACTGGAAGTTGGCAGCGTTTAACTCATGTTTAAAATTTGTGATTTCCTAAGCCATGGACAGAGCTGAAGTTAAGATCTGTGGAGGAAAGACTTTTGCAAGTCTGCACATAGAACACTGTGACTCTTCTGTTCAGAGACAATGGTTACAAAGGACAGAAGGTATGAGCATTTCCCCAAGCAGAGACCCCACCCCCACCACCCCCAGCCCCCGTTTAGGACAATGCTTGTGATGTCTGGATGTCTTAGAGTTCTGGGAGCAGGAGTTGGGGCCGGGCACCCTCTCTGGTCCTACTCCTGTGCTGCCAGTTGGTTAACTTATATCAGATTCACCGTGATGGACCTGTCAGTGGGTGGATACTCGGATCCTAAAGAACACCTATGAGGTGTGTGCATGGGAGGTCTCAGACAGAGGTCTCTGTGGGATGCTCTGAGGTGTCTCTGGGTGAGATTTCTCAGAGTGGGTGTGCGGGAGGTCCCCATGTGGGGACAGTGTGGGTCTCTGTGTGGAGACTCTTAGTGAGGGGACCTCCATTGCTGGCTGTTCTTTCCCTTACAGCAAGAGAAGGGCACAGAGATTTTCCCCTTCCGGTTTCTTGCTGTTCTGTTGGTGTCCCTCTGTGTCACTTATCCTCGCAGGTGTCTTTGGAGTCAGCTCCCCCCACCCTTAGCACTCACCTCTCAATGCCTCTGAGGACCAGGCAACACCCAGGCTCAGAGTCTGCTTTACAGCTCCCTCTCGCCTGAGCGCTGGAGGCCACTCTGGCCTGTGTTTCAGCCACTCCCTTAGGTCCTGGCTGAGCCTCCACTGCTGTGCACACCCTGGGGGATGGGGCCCAGAGGCAAGCCATGGCTATAGGTAGAAACCACAGCACAAGTATGCCTGTGCGCGCTGCCCTGCAAACCTGGTCCTTGTCCCCTATGTGGCATGGGGGCAGGGCCATTCCAGCTGTCACCTGGATCAGAGGCCCCTCCTGGAGCTGGTCTCTCCACAGCCTCAGTGACTATGACACAGAGTCCGGAGTCACTCTAAGAACTGCTCTTGTCTGCCTGCTTTCCAGGGCTTCCATCATGGCTCAGATGGTGAAGAATCTGCCTGCAGTTCAGGAGCCCTGGGTTCGATATCTGGGTCCGGAAGACTCCTTGGAGAAGGGAATGGCTACCCACTCTAGTATTCTTGTCTGGAAGATGACAGGAACAGAGGAGACTGGCAGGCTGCAGTCCATGGGATCTCAAAGAGGTGGACATAACTGAGTGACTAACACTTTCCTGTGTAGATGGGTCCTGGGGAAGAAAGCAGACAGCACCCTTCTCCACAGGTCGCTTCCCGCTTGCTGGGTGACACACCTTGTCTGCTGGCTTCCTCCCTGTCTGGGCTCTGGGCTGAGCAAGACTGATGACAAGTGAGACTTGCGATGACTATAGCAGAGCCCTTGGGCCTGTTGAGTTCAGCTGTCCTTGGGAGCCTCCTTGGGCCACATGCGTAGGTAGAGGTCACGCACTGTGAGTCTGTCCTGAGTACCCAGTCCTGTGAAAGCTGATTGCTTCGATGGGGAGAAGTGAAGCNCATGCTTCTCGTAGAGGAAAGATTGTCATCCTGTGGATAATCTGACTTAACGCATGCCAGCTGTCATTAAAGTCAGTTTCAACAAAGCAGGGAAACTAGCTGCTTATGAGCAATGAAAAGCATGTCTGTGATATCACTGAAGTCCCTCTTTAGAAAGGGCTGGATATACGATGTGAGGATTTTGATGATTGCTGTACACGTTGTCTATGTTAATGCACACTTTGATTATTTATGTAAACATTGTTCGATTCAGTTGTGAAGTCCCTTCTGGTCATATTATAAAGGCATGAGTATACATCAAACATAGATTATATGATATCTTTTTGTAAATTCCACACTATTTGAGGCAAATTATCCTTTTTTAGCCCTGGAATGAACATAAAATGGAGCCCATTGGAGTCTTGGAAATTGCACATTTTAAAGATTTAAATACTGAATCTTCTTTTATAGTTCATCAGTTTAAGCTATGTTACCTGGACATTAGAATTTTATATGTTGGAAATATGCATAATATCATTTGAGGGCAATACCATATTTTGAGAAAGAAATGTGTATTTTTCCAGAGACCAGAAAGGAAGATTGCCAGATTGATGATTCATTTGAAAAACATACACATTTTCATTGAAAAATAAACCCCAAGCCTGACACAAGCTGTCTTGTACAAAATGCTTTGTNTATGTTGGAAATATGCATAATATCATTTGAGGGCAATACCATATTTTGAGAAAGAAATGTGTATTTTTCCAGAGACCAGAAAGGAAGATTGCCAGATTGATGATTCATTTGAAAAACATACACATTTTCATTGAAAAATAAACCCCAAGCCTGACACAAGCTGTCTTGTACAAAATGCTTTGTTAGTTGCACATCCCCCTGGAAGGTGAATGAAACTCCACACACCTTGTTGCTGCTTTATTTTATTCCTAGAGCCCATTTGCTACAGTGCTTTACCTTGTTTCCAAAGTAAAGAATCTGCAGCTTGAGTTAAGATCATATCCTCCTTAGAAAAGGACAAGATCCTCCTTCTTGTCCTCCTAAGAAAAGAAAAAAATGTGATATTGGCACCATCTGACAGGAAGATGAATAAAATGGGATGAATAAAATACTTTCACTGGAAGTTGGCAGCATTTAACTCATGTTTAAAATTTGTGATTCCCTAAGCCATGGACAGAGCTGAAGTTAATGAAGATCTGTGGAGGACTCTTGCAAGTCTGAACATAGAACACTGTGACTCTTCTGTTCAGAGGCAATGGTTACAAAGGACAGAAGGTATGAGCATTTCCCCAAGCAGAGACCCCCCCCCCCCCCCCNTGGAGGAAAGACTTTTGCAAGTCTGCACATAGAACACTGTGACTCTTCTGTTCAGAGACAATGGTTACAAAGGACAGAAGGTATGAGCATTTCCCCAAGCAGAGACCCCACCCCCACCACCCCCAGCCCCCGTTTAGGACAATGCTTGTGATGTCTGGATGTCTTAGAGTTCTGGGAGCAGGAGTTGGGGCCGGGCACCCTCTCTGGTCCTACTCCTGTGCTGCCAGTTGGTTAACTTATATCAGATTCACCATGATGGACCTGTCAGTGGGTGGATACTCGGATTCTAAAGAACACCTATGAGGTGTGTGCATGGGAGGTCTCAGAGGTCTCTGTGGGATGCTCTGAGAGGTCTCTGGGTGAGATTTCTCAGAGTGGGTGTGTGGGAGGTCCTCATGTGGGGACAGTGTGGGTCTGTGTGTGGAGACTCTTAGTGAGGGGACCTCCATTGCTGTTCTTCCCCTTACAGCAAGAGAAGGGCACAGTTTTTCTTTTCCCCTTCCGGTTTCTTGCTGTTCTGTTGGTGTCCCTCTGTGTCACTTATCCCCACAGGTGTCTTCGGAGTCAGCTCCCCCCACCCTCAGCACTCACCTCTCAATGCCTGAGGACCAGGCAACACCCAGGCTCAGAGTCTCTGCTTTACGGCTCCCTCTCACCTGAGCGCTGGAGGCCACACTGTGGCCTGGGTTTCAGCCGCTCCCTTAGGTCCTGGCTGAGCCCCCACTGCTGTGCGCACCCTGGGGGATGGGGCCCAGAGGCAAGACATGGCTATAGGTAGGAACCACAGCACATGTACGCCTGTGTGCACTGCCCTGCAAACCTGGTCCTTGTCCCACACGTGGGGGTCCTTGTCCCACACGTGGGGGTCCTTGTCCCACGTTGGTCTCCTTATCCCACATATCAGGGTCCTTGTCTGACATGTAGGGTCCTAACAGGCATGAGGGCAGGGGCATTTCAGCTGTCACCTGGATCAGAGGCCCTTCTGGAGCTTGTCTCTCCACAGCCTTAGTGACTATGACACAGAGCCCTGAATCACTCTTAAGAATTGCTCTTGTCTCCCTGCTTTCCAGGGCTTCCATCATGGCTCAGATGGTGAAGAATCTGCCTGCAATTCAGGAGCCCTAGGTTCGATATCTGGGTCAGGAAGATTCCTTGGAGAAGGGAATGGCTATCCACTCCAGTATTCTTGTCTGGAAGATTACAGGAACAGAGGAGCATGACAGGCTACCGTCCATGGGGTCTCATGGAGGTAGACATGACTGAGTAACTAACACTTTCCTGTGTAGATGGGTCCTGGGGAAGAAAACTGACCGCTCCCTTCTCCACAGGTCACTTCCCACCTGCTGGGTAACACATCCTGTCTTCTGGCTTCCTCCCCTTCCAGGCTCTGGGCTGAGCAAGGTTGATTACAGTTGAGACTTGCTACTTCAGCAGAGCCCTTGGGCCTGTTGAGTTCACCTGTCCTCTGGGAGCCTCATTGGCCCACATGCATAGGTAGAGATCCCAGACTGTGAGTCTGTCCCAAGCTCCCAGTCCTGTGATAGCTGATTAACTACACTGTGGAGAAGTGAAGATTCCTTGCTTGGAGGCACCTCTGCCTCTGGGAGCCTGGCCCTCTGTCAGGGACTCCAGGTGGCCTCCTTCTTTCTGGGCTCTGGCAGCTCCTTGGTCACTGCACCATCTATAGACAGCTCTGTCCCCTGCCTCCTTTCCCTGCATCTGTAACTAGGGGCACAGTGTCCCACAATGAGGTGACTGTACACACAGACATGCCCCTACCCACTCCCTGGCAGAAGTCGGTACTATAAGTAGGGCTGGCCTCTTTTCCAGGGTGGAGGTGGACTGGCCTTTGGAGGCCTCCATGCTCCACCCACTTAGACCTGAGCGTGTGTGGTCCTCATCCTCGCTATTGCTCCAGAGCATGAGAAAGACAGAGGAAGGGTGACAGGCCTGGTCCATCTCATTACAGCCCCATCAGGAAGAGGAGGGGCTTCCAGGACAGTCATCTAATCCCACCATTACACGGGGACAATCTCTCACCCTGGACCCTGGGCCAGCACTGCCCCAAATCCCCCTCCTTATTCTGACATGTTAATTGTCTCTGACACTTTCTGAGTCTGAGGGGAATTTCAGCTTCTGCAAACTCCTCCCCTACAGACTCACAATTTCAAGGTAGAGAGACCAGTGGAGACGACAGAGCTAGATCCTGAGAAGAGGGAGGTCTTTAGGTTTAGTTCACTGTGACATATCCTCAATGCTATTGCTTGTTTCTGTAATGCTGGTAGTATGGACACAGAGATGCAGGGAGGGAATTAGGATATGGATGAGTATCCATGCTGGGGTTCACTTTCCTTCCATGGCCTCGTCCCATATGGAAGTCAAAGCATGCACCTGGGAAGAGTGGACACTTATCCATTTCCTTCCTGCCAGCAGGGCACAGACAGCACCATTTCTCATGAGAAAAAACATTTATTTCAGGAAACTAATTTTGTGGTAGGAAGAAGCTTTTAGCACACAGAGGATGTCCTAACATGAGAGAAAAATGTTTTCATGTGCCTGGTATGAATTTTTTTTTGGAGAAGAGTTTTCCTCTCAGGAAAGCTGTGACAAGCATGTTCTGATTGACCAGAAGAGGTGTATTTCTGAAGAAAACAGTGCCTTCGACAGTGGAGGGGATGGCCTGGGACAGTTGTCACTCTTGATCCATGCTGGCAGGCTCTGCCTGGAAGGGGGCCTGACTGCCTGGGAGTAAAGGTCCACGTGCAGTCCCTGGGACTGGTCCACTTACTCTTTGTAGGACAGCTGTGGCCCATGGGGGTAGCACAGTTTGTCCCCCATTTTTCCCTCCTGTTTTTGCATCACTCTCCTTTGCTCTTTGTTGGAGAGAAACTTATGGTAGCAGTAAGCTGGACCTATGGGCCCTGGAGTTCTCCTTTGTATCAATGAAACTCAAGCCTAGGTCCATGGTGAAGCTCCATCTTCTCCTCTAAGATCTGTCCACCAGCTGCCATGAGCGCCTGAGGCCTCAGCAGTCTTGATGTCCATAATCAGACTTTTGACTGTTCCCTGGCTCTGGGCATTGTCTGCTGCAAGCTTGCCTTTTTGCAGGGGCTATTCTGATCTTTTGCTTTATTGGGGAAAATCCACTGCAGAAAGTGCTTAATCCTTTCTCTGAAGTGGTTTTCTGAAGAAACATGTCCCTTTTTCGGGATTAACTGGTGACACTTGCTTTGTAGGGACTCTGCTGATTTTTTTTTCTGGGCAGGATGGCTCATCCTGCAGGCCTGGTAAGGGCTCTGTACTGCCAACTACTGTCTATGCTATCCTAGCTTGGGCCTCCTATTAGTCTCTCTTGTTTCAGTGGAGATGAACTTTCTGCTCTGACTTTGATGTTGGGGCTGCCTTCTCAGGGCCTCCTGCTCTCCCTGGCTGCTCCCTCCACTCATAACATCACATGTGCGGGAACTGGACTTGTCTCCATGGGACAGGGTTCAGAACAGCACAGAGATTCCTGAGAAGACAAGGTGTTTGTGGCCATGAATATATCCAAATGAAAGTCTTTGAGAAGCGTCTAAGTGGCACAGTCTTGAAGGAGCAGGCAAGTGGCCTGGCCCTGAGCCTGTTTCTGCCAGTCTGTGAACCCTTGGAACTTAAGCTTCCAAAACTATTCATCAAAGTATACACCTTCTGGATTTGTGGCAACAGACTTTGTGTTCGAGGAGGGATTTTAATGGGACCTTGGATACCATGATCTCCTCATATCTATATCAATTATTTGGTATCTGATTAGCAGACTAGGTTCAAAAGTACCTTTCCAAGTAGTGTCTTTCCCCATCACCTCTTGTTCTCTGGAAGATTGGCAACATTCATCGAGGTCCATGACACTCTCACTAGAGCAAATTTCTGGGGAGGCCTGTCCTCCAGATTCCTCCTGTGGCTCATTCATGAACACTGCTGGATTTGGAATGGGCTCCAGACTACCTTTGCCAGCCTCCACAAAAGACTCATTGTGCCGAACTCTGTTCTATGTGGGGCCCTGAGAAGGTGGCCTGTCTTCCTGTCCAGTCAGAGGGGCCTCTCAGGGCTTCCAGATGTTTGCCAGTTGAGGTTTCTCCCAGAGCCCCGGGGGATTTCCTCAGTCACACAGTAGGGGGCAGGAAGGCTACTCTAGGGTGCGCACAGCCTACATTGTTACCACTTTCTCTCCTGGATGGGGATGAGAATGTTTTCACAAGCCCTCTGGTAACTGGGCTTTTGGGTGGTCCCCAGAGTAGCCTTCAAGGTGGACCTTGGAAAGAATATGCGGTGAGTACTTTTCAACTTCAAGCTAAATGTGATCTTGAGAACCTTGGGTAGTAGGACCCATCTTTGCCTGATGCAAAACCTTGTCATATGCACTTCCAGCTGCTATTGAATATAAGGACTGAAGACAAGAGACTTCATGGGAAGTGTTCATGGAGGCTTCCCTATCCTGAGAGGAACCTGCATTTTCTGTACCTGGAGGAGCATTTGACTCTCCAGGAAGGTCTAAGAAGTGGTTGGCAACAAATCTTGAACAGACATTAACAGGGATCCGTCACTCATGCATCTGCTGTCCTTTCCTGCTTATAAGCACTCCCAGGACTTCTGGATGCTTCCTGCCTGGGCTCAACTCTTTCAACTCAGGCTTTGCACTTGGAAACTTCACTGGAGGGTTAGCTGAGATTATGTACAGATCTTTAAGGATCCTCCCATTCTCCGCTTTATATCCTGGCACAGGTGCTTCCCTTGTGGGATCCTTGCTGGGTACCAGGACCTCATCTTTTGTGCATCTGGATTGCTCTTGCCTAGACCTCCAGAGGGACTTGAGGGCCCTTTCTTTTCCAACGCCTGACAAGGCCGTAGGGAATCGCCCTGAGTCTGCATCACTTTCTGAGACTCTTGCATTTTGCAGGGCAGGGCACTCTTGTTGCATGAACCTTTTGGCAAGATGATACTCCAGTTTCTCTCAAACCTCCGGGCTGATCAAATCCCTAGGAGTGATAGAGACAGAGGTGTGGGCCTGAGAAGATCTGTTTCCCTGGGGAAGATTAGGGGTGTCCTGGCTAAAGACTTGCTGAGATTTTTTTAACCAAAGAGGATAAAGTTCTCCCACTTGCTAGTTGCTTTTTTAAAAAACTTATATTCCAGGATTTGAACTGCATTGGGGATCAAAGACTGTGGCTTATTTTGGATTATAGGGCAAGACTTCATAGCAACTACTCTGCAGTTGAGAGGAAGATGGTTGGATTGGGAAAGACAGTGTGAGATAGGCAGTGGTCTCTAACTGAGCCCAAAGTGGTCCTGGATTTTAGGGCATGGTTAGAGTCAAAGAGTTGGAGTTGGGCCTGGATTGTCATATGAGCCCAAAATTGTGGTTGAGAGTGAGGCTTGGTTAGAGTCAAGGGTTGCAGTTGGGCCTGGCTCTCTATGTGAGCCCAAAGTTGTGGGGCTGTGAGTGAGATATGATTGGAGTCAAGGGCTGGGGTCGGGCGAGGGTTCCAATGTGAGCCCGAGGTTGTGATTGTGAGTGAGGCTTGGTTGAAAAGGATAGGAGTTGGCCTGAGTCTTTATGGTTGTGAGTGAGATATGGTTGGAGTCGAGGGTTGGGGTCGGACCTGGGTTCCCATGTGAGCCCGAGGTTGTGGTTGAGACTAAGGTTTTTATTGGAGTCAAGGACTGGGGTCAGGTCTGGGTCCTCATGTGAATGTGGGGTAGCGGTTGAGAGTGAAGCATGGTTGGAGTCAAGGGTTGGAGTTGGGCCTGGGTCTCCATGTGAGCCTGAGATAGTGGTCAGTTAAAGTGAGCTGTGGTTGGAGTCATGGGTCGAGGTTGAGCATATGTGTCCACATGAGCTGGAGGTGGTGGCTGAAAGTGAGTCATGGTTGGAGTCAAGAGTTGTTGCCGGGAGCCAGCATGAAGAATCCCACCTGTGGCAAAAGTCATGAGGAAGGAGGCCTGACATTACGCAAAGATGGGATCAGGCCTCAGGGGTCCCCCTGGACATTCTCGAGCAACTACCCCCAAAACCAGAGTCTGCCTACCTTACTGCATTATGCTTTCACCTACACTACTGACATTACGGGGGGCTATCCCCCACTGCCTCTCTCTAAAAAGGAGTTAACTTAGAATTCCAGTTAACAAATCTCCTGGGCTAACAAAAGTGTTTCAGTCCAAAAACTCCTCTGATGGCTCTCTAGCCTGTCTGACAGGTTTGTCCGGCCACATGTGATTGTTCACAGCCTCCCAACTGTGAGAGGCACGAGATGCTTTAAACTTTCTAAAAACATTCTTTTGAGAAGTTAGAAAATTACTAGTATAGTATTAGCGAATTAGTTAGAAATTATACCGGTGGAGGGTTTTCATTGTTGAGCCAATATCTGCTAAGTCTCCATATCCCTTTCCCCTTATACACATCAATGAATATAACTAGCATATAGGAAAAATAAGTATTGACCTTTGATATTAATCACGTTAGACCTTAGGCTAAGTAAATTCTTTTCTTGATTATAGCCCACTGCACCTTTGCCCTGTAGGAATGCAACTTTACTTGGTGCCTTTGGAGGGTGGTGCCTGACTTAAGAAAAATCACCTTTGGAGAAAATAACTTTTTTGGTTGACTAATCGTCATCAGAAAGGGTCATAAAATGTTAGCAGGCCTCTTGGCCAGAAGATGACATAAATCACCTAAGAACTTTGTATATCGAAAGGAATGCACAAAGAAAGCATGGTTTCAATAAGGGTCAGGACTGCTGACCCTGTGTGACTCTGTATTTTCCATTTATCTCTGTATAACAAAAAGTATAAAAGCGGACCTGGAAAATAAAGAAACGGACCAGTTTCTGGAAAGACTGGCTTCCCCCGTGTCGTCTTTTTCATTTTCTGGCTGAATCCCCATCTGGAGTGCGGAGGCTCACTGTGTCTACTTATTTGCCCTGGTTTCTAAGACCCAAGCGAGAGGGAGCCCAAGGTGGGGCACCCTCCGCTATTCAAGCGGGCGCCAGTGGCCTACGCAGACGGTGCAAACCCCTTGTCTCGGAGTTTTATTGGTTCTCCGTGTAAACCAAGTTATTCAGCCTCTTTTCTCCACTACTTTTCCTACTACACTATTCTTTCCTAATCTCTCTCCGTATCTTTTAACTAAACTTTCCTGTAGATGCCGACTCCATCCCCATCCCCACTTCGAATTACCCTAGATCCACCAGGGCTGGACCCTGGCAAGTTGTGGTCTAGCCTGAGTCTTCATGTGAGCCCAAAGGTGGTGACTGAAACTGGGGCATGGTTAGACTTAAGGGTAGGGGTCTGGCCTGGGTTTCCATGTGACCCAGAGGTGACAGTTGCAACTGGGACATAGTTGGAGTCAAGGACTGAGGCTGAGCCTGGGCTACAGTGTGGGTAAGGGCTGGACCAATGATAGCTGTTAAGTTAATTTAGCTTGAATTTGGAATTGTTCAGCCTTAGAGCATTCACTGAATAAGATAGGGTGTAACCCTGGAGGCAACCCAGGTACTGTATCAGTAGCCACCAGAGACTCACTGTGCAGAAAACAGAGACCCCAGAAGAGCTGCCTGCATGTCTTCTGTAGATGGTCCCCCAAAGTGTCCGGATATCAGGTCTTTTGGGGACCAAGAAGGTGTTCTGGCTTGCCTTTTATGTTCCAGAATTGTTGGTGACCCAAGGTGTCCTGCTTGTCAGTCAGTGACTTAATTCTCATCCCCAGTGAAGTCAGATGGTAGCCTGCCTCCTCTTCCTTTTATTTCTCCTTCCAAATCTTCAGTTCCACTCTCTTGGTGATTCACATCTCCAGCAGCTTCTGGACATACAGGTTGACAAAAGAGAATCTTCCAGCCTCTACCTGTCTGTTTCTGGGGTGTCCTAACAACAAGGCCTCTGGTGGATGGCAGTGAAGGTGTTCTTGCTGGGACTCCCAAGTGTGTCAAGTTGGACAAGCTCCATGCTCTGGCAGCCCCCTACCTAAAAGATAGGTTTGAAAGAGGACAGTTTGAATGGACAAGCCCTGAGATGGCTGGTCTCCAAGGGGAACAAGGGGATGACCTTTGTGCGATGGTGCCTAACCCTGAGACTCAGCATGGAGCCTAATGGTGGTGATGTGGAGGAGGGTGTCCAAGGTGGAGGGCAGGTCCCTTCATCAAGGTGACATGATGGGGAAGGGGAGACATCAAGTGGCCTTGGTGAAAGACTGTGCAGGGGAAGGAAAGGCTCTGGTGTTGAGAGGCACTCAAGAATGAATTTGAGTGAGTGGAAACGAAGCATGGAACTGAGCCTGGAGAAAAGGAGGAGGTTCAAGGTAGAGGCTGTTTGGGCAGAGGAGACATGGTGGGATCAGGCTCTTCCCTCCACTGCTGTTGGGTTCCACTAGGTGTTGCTTTGCACGGCTCCCCAGAAGTATCTTGAGAGGAGACCTGATGAAAGCCACCCTTGTCAGGGAACCACCCCAGGTATCTACAGGAGACTTGAGGAGCAAGCTGCAGCCAGGAGCTGCCGGGCCAGGAAATATGGGCAGGCTGGCCCACAGCCCTGCACGCCCTCCACACTGACTTTACAATGTTCCTGCTGTTCCTCATCCCAGGATTTTAGCCATAACCCACCCCCAGGACTCCCCCTGCCAGTTCAACCCCAGGCTACCTGCAGCCCTGGGGTCACACCATAGGCTCTGCGAAGAACCACCAAGGAGAGAAGAGGAAGATTCTCTGCCTTTGCAGAAGTGATAGGTCCTAGACCACTTCCAGTGCTTCCAGGTAACCTCTGCAAGCTGGAAATCAGCAGACTGGGTCATGATGAGGAAGCCAGGGTGTAGGGGTATTATAGGAGGCTGATTGCAGTGTCCCTTTAAGGGGACACAACTGGGAGATTGGAATCC
This sequence comes from Neotragus moschatus, assembly GCA_006410615.1. NCBI lineage: Eukaryota > Metazoa > Chordata > Mammalia > Artiodactyla > Bovidae > Neotragus > Neotragus moschatus. The sequence continues at coordinate 56,857 of SJYA01001221.1, read as the reverse complement.
AAGTACCAGGGTCCAAGGCCACATAACCCCTGACAGTGATACTGAAGCTTATGATATGATAGCATTAACAAAGTGCTTTCATATCCATTACCCCTTGACGCCCTCACCAACACCTCTGTGGGGAAGAATGGACAGCAGTCACGGCATAGACAAATATGAGAGAAGCTAAATGGTGTGCAAAAGTAATTATCCTCCAGTTAAAATAATTAAAACAACAAATGTGTCCACAGTTGGACCTGGAGTCCCATCTCCTAATCCAGGTGCTAAATTAGCTCAGTGCAGCCCACAGGCACCTGCCGGGCCACACCTTTTTCCAGACCCCTCACAGCTTCATTTGCTACATGGAACCTGGGTAGTATCTGGGTTCTGCTCTTCTTCCAAGAGCTTCCCTGAGGTTTCTGTTTCCTAAGGGACAGGTCCTGCCACTGACCTCTTCTGAGCCGGTGGTCCTGGGCCCCAGGGCCAGAGAGATGGGGCTAACTCCAGGTACACACATAGCTGAATGGCAAAACGGACCTTTCAAAGCTCCATTTTTCTCCCTACTCCTGGCTCTCCCCTTTGGCTCCATTTGATGCTGAGACCCACCCAAACATATGAGGGCTTGAGACTCAATTTTCAGGCTCCCCTCTCTAGACAAGCATCAGACACTCAGTGTCCATACATAATATGATTTTCTGCATTTCACTAACAGAGCTTTATTGTTTTTCTTTCTTTTCATGCATTTTTAAGATGGATAAAAATATTTTGTTTTCCTTTTTTGAAGAACATAAGGATTTTGAAGTGAGATTCACCTGGATCTTTTGTCATTGTTCCTCTGCTCAAAACGCACACATTCTCAGAACAGTGGCTGAATCTGAGCTCTATCAGGTGGGTCTCTGTTTCCCAAGTCCAGGGCCCCACTCCAAGACTCTCAAGACCTCAGCACTGTCCTCAGATCAGTCCTCGTCCAAGATACTTTTTCATGGCTAGCGAAGCGGTGCTCACGTGCCAGTTCTGTAGTTGAGATTGAACTCAGTATCCAGCCCTCACACCCTGGTCACTGTGTTTGGAACATACCCTGGAGCCTTCAAACATACCTGGACAACTGATATCTGAGATCTTTGGAGAGAAATGTTCATTCTGTCCACTGCCCAGCCTGGGGCACCCAGAGGGTGATGTTTTATTCTTTCATGAGAATAGATGTCCTATTCTTTCCCTTCTCAGGAATCTCTCTAGATGATTCAGAAGAGTAGAAATAATAACAGAAAAGAAGACAGGATCTCGTACTTGTGAGTCTCCTCCAAGGTTTCCTCACCTTCCTGATGTTTCCACATTTCCTAGGAGGAGGAAAGGACAGATTATTCTCGAGGTAGGGAAGAGACAGGATAAAGAACTCTAGTCCACACAGAAAGGTGAGAATGGTATCGATAGCCCAGAAGTGGAACACTGGAGTTCAGCCAAATATCAAGGGCTTTTCAGAGAAAAGAGAGAGGATTCTCCATTGCCTGCATCACACTGCTGCCCTTAGGCCACTGCGAACAGCGTATGTACCTCGGAACTAAAGTACTAAGCCCACATAGAGTTGTGGTCTGGTCACATTTGACTCCTGAGAGTGAGGAGGGAGTAATAGAGGAGGAGGCTGGAACATGGCCCCTTCCCAGCCACTCAGCCCTGCAGCTCCATTCATCCCCGTTCTCTGAGCCTCCCATCCTGCCTTCTCATCCTGTTAGGCAGAGACATTCGTCAAGTTTCAGTTCATTCCACCTGAACTCACAATACTTGCACTATGGTTTATGTCAGCAGCAGGATACAGATTAAAACCAGCAAAAGAATACAGATCAGAACTAGCCAAAAAAAAAAAAGATGCAGGGGGCCATATGTAATCTTCCAGATGTCTGGCCTAGTGTGGCCCTACAGACAGTGCTTAGGATTCCCTCAGCAAACAGTGTGATAGCATGTGTAGAGTAGTGTCAACCATCATCAAGCCCTGAATGTCCAGGGTTTTTATTTTGGGGTAGGTCACATAGGGTTGAAGAGCCCATATACTTGACCTTAACTACTTAGTCATCAATACCCCTCCCTGAGATCAGACTGATACAGCCTTGCCAGGCCTCTAAGTCAACTTAAAACAGGTGTACACTGTAAATCACATCATTTCCATAAACTATTTGGCAAGACCAAGGTCTCATTTATACAAATATGATCTTATCAAGTAGGCTATTCCCAGGATTGAAAAGTGATCTTCAAGATCAAAAGGTCAGTGGTCACTCTGGAATGTGAAGGGCTTGAAGGACCTCAAGTTCATTGACATTAACACTTTGCTGCAACTTATGAAAGATGTTAGCAACTTATGAAAAATTTACCCTGAAGGCTTCACTATTTCAATTTGGTTTATATTTCATGGCCTTGTAAATTTCAAATCATTTTTTATTAATTTTTAATACCCATAGTTGCATATAGTAAAGATTAACTGAATTTTTTAAAAAAATTAGTATCATCAAAGTAAAAATACTTGTGGTTAACCAAAGTTAAGAGAACTACAGATTTTTTAAAGTATTGATGAGGCTCAAGCAGTTATGTCAAAGGAATCAGGAATTCTCTTGAGTTCCAGGTGGACTGAGTCGACACTTGACTAATGTCTCTATATACAGATGATAAGACAGGATGGGAAGGCTCAGAGGAAGGGAGATTCATGAAGCTGCGGGGCTCGATGGTTAGGGAGGGGCTATAGTCCAGCCTTCTCTGCTACTCCCTCTTACCCACAAGAGCCCTTTGTGACCAGACCACAGTTCTATGAGGTAGGCCTAGAACTTTAGTCCCTAAGTGCACACCCTGGCTCAGTTGCCTGAGGGCAGCGGTATTATTCAGATGATGGAGAATATGCTCTTTTCTCTGAAAAGTACTTTTGCTTTTGGCTGAACTCCAGTTTCCCTGCCTGGGCAGTCATTACCATAATCACCTTTCTGTGTGGACTGGGGCTCTTTTTCCTGACCCTTCCCTACCTCAAGAATAATCCATCCTTTCTGCCTCCTAGGAAACATCAGGAAGATAAGGAACTCTTGGTCCAGACTCAGAAGCACATATTCTCTGTTCTTTTCTATTATTATTTTCACTTTTCTGAGTCAACTAATAAGACCTTTGAGATAGAAAAGAACAGGACATCTATACTCAATAAAGAATAGATGGTCATCCCTCTAGGGACAAACCAGGCTGAGCACTAGGATTTCTATTTAAAGATCTCAACCCATGTATCCAGGTAGGTAGATGGCTCCAAGGCAAGTCCCAAACACAGTGACCAGAGGCCAATGACTGGATTCTGAGTTGAATCTCAGCCAGAGGACAGACTCCTGAGCAGTGATCTCAGTGCTGAAGCCCTGAGAGCCTCAGAGCAGGGGTTGGAGGGCTGGGGGCCTAGTATCAAGAAGCAGAGATCTACCTTATGGAGCTAAGACTCACCCATAGGTCTGAGTATGTGTGTGTTTCTTGAGCAGAGGAACAGTGACGAAAGAAGTCCAGAGTGAATCTCACATTGAAAGTATTTCATTATGGTCTTCAAAGAAGGAAAACAAAATATTTTATCCCTTTTAAAAAAAAGAGTTAAGGGAAAGAAAAATCAAAGAACTCTGTTAGTGAAATGTAGAAAGTCATATTCTGTGTGAACACTAGTGTCTGATGCTTGTCTAGAGAGGGGAGACTGAGATTTGCATTTTAAGTCCTCATTTTCTCTCTCTCAGCATCAAACAGAAAGAAGGGGAAGCAGCAGGAGCATCCAGAGAAATGGGGCTTTTAAATTTGAAAGGTTGAGTTCTGCCATCCATCCATGAGTGCCCCAAGTATTAGTCCCCACCTCTCTGGCCATGAGAACCCAGTTCCACAGACTCTGAGGGGGTCTGTGGCACAACTTCTCCCTTGAGAAACTAACTCCAAGGGAAGCTTCTGGGAATGAGAGCAGAACCCAGATACTTCCCAGATTCCATGTGTAGAAAGAAGCTGTCCAAAATCGCATGTGGGGTGCATTGGAGCAACAGGGCCTGTATTGGGAGGTGAGCCCTCCAGTACACGTAGGACACATGGTTTTACTTTGCTCAGATTCAACTGCAGACTGGTGCCTGCCCATTCCCCATAGGCAAGCTGTGAGGGCATCAAGAGGTAATGAATATGGAAACATTTTGTAAATGATAAACGCTTTCAGAGCTTCACCATCACTGTCAGCTTCACCACCACCATCATGTGGCCTTGGACACTCATGCTTGGGCTCCAGTCTCCCAATGATGTCCCCTTAAAGAGACAGTGTACTCAACTTCCTGTAAGACCCCTAGGCTCCCATGTTCACCATCATTTCCAACTTGAAGAGATTGCCTGGAAACACTGGAAGAGGTTCCAGACCTGAATTCACTTAAGGAAAGGTGGAGAATCTTCCCCTTCTTTTCTAGGTGATTCTTCCTCCTAGAGCCTATCGTGTGACCCCAGGGATACTGGCAGACTGGGGCTGAGCCGAGAGGAGAAGTCCTGGGAGTAAGGCCAACGTTCTGGGGTGAGCAACACCAGGAGCATTGTGAAGTCAACACTGGTGCCATGCAGGCTGTGGGGTGCAGGTGCCCACCCCTGCCTGGCCTACCCAGCCCTCTAGGCCTGGCAGCTCCTGGCTGCAGCTTCTTCTTCATGTCCCCTACAGACACCTGGGGAGGTTTCTGGGCAAGGGTGGCTTTCATCAGGTCTAATGTCAAGATTTACCTGGTGAGGTATGCAAATCAGCGCCCGCTAGAGCCCATCAACTATGCAGGGAAGAGGCAGCTCCCACCATCTACCCAGTTCCTCTGACTAAGCAGCCCCTACCCTGGGATTCTACCATTTCTCCAGGCTCAGTGACCTCAGTTTCCATTCCCTCATGCTCATCCTTGAGTACCTCTCCATCACCAGAGCCTTTTTTCCCCCTGGACAGCCTTTCAGCCTGGCCATTTATACTTTCCCCTTCCCCACCAAAGCCCCTCTGTGTGAGAGCCTGCCCTCCACCTCCGACACCCTCCTCTGCCCCACCACCAGGCTCCAAGTTGAGTCTCAATCAGGGTGACTCCATGGCACTCACATTGGGCACCATGTGACACAGGTCATCTCCACACTCCCCTTGGAGACCAGCCATCACAGCTTTGTCTGTTCAAGCAATCCTGTATCAACCTGGCCTGGTGGCAGGAGACACAAAACCGTAGAGCTTCTCTACCTTGACATACTTAGAGTTCCAGCAAGAACACCTTCCCCTCTACCCACCTGAGGCCTCATTTTGGGAGACCCCACAAACAGGCAGGTAGCCTCTCTTTTGTCAATGCAGATGTTGAGATGCTGGAGATACTAATCACCAATAGAGTACAGCTGAAGATTTGGAAGAAGAAAGAAAAAGAGAATGAGGGAGGCTACCAGGTGACTTCACTGGGAAAGAAGAGCAAGTCACTCAGTGACAAGCAAGATACCTTGGGTCGCCAAAACTTCTGGAGCATAAAAAGCAAACTAGAACAGCTGCATGGTCCCAAGAAGCCCTGATATCCTGACACTTTGAGGGATCATCTACAGAAGACCTGCAGCCAGCTTTGCTGGGGTCTCCTCTCTGTGCACAGTGAGAGTCTGGTGGCTACTGTTACAGTACCTGGACCCCTCTTGAGTTATGCCCTGTTTTATTCAGTGAGCATTCTAAGGCCGAACCATTCCAAATTCAAGATAAATTAACTTCACAACTGTCACTGTTCCAGCACTTGACTTACCTGTGACCCAGGTTGAACCTCAAAACAAGACTCCAACCATGCCCCAGGTGCAACCATCGTCTTTAGGTCACCTCTAGATCACGTGGAGACTCAACCCTGCCCCCAACTCTTGGCTCCAACCATGCCTCACTTTCAGCCACCACATCAGGCTTGCATAGAGACCCAGGCTCAACCCCAAACCTTGACCCCTGTCAGGCAGCAGTTTCAAGCACCACCTCAGACTCACGTGGAAACCCAATACCAACTCTAAACCTGGCCTCCAGCCATGGCCCAGTTTCAACCAGAACCTTGGGCTCTCATAGAGATACAAGCCCAACCCTTACCCTAGTCTGCAACCTTGCTTCAATGTCAATCACCACCTGAAGCTTCCATAGAATCCCAGGGCCAATCCCTACCCTTGCCTGCAATCATGTCCCAGTTTCAACCACCACCTTGGGCTCACATGAATACCCAGGTACGACCTCTACACTTGACAACAACCATGGCCCAATGTCAACCACAAGCACCTCGGCCTCTCATACAGACCCCAGCCCATCCCCTACCCTTGACTCTAACCATGTCCCCAAGTCAACCACCACCAGCTCAGGCTCACATGGAGACCCAGGCCCAACCCCAACGTTTTACTCCAGTGCCACCTCCTCAGGCTCACATGGAGATCCAGGCCCGACCCAAACCTTTGACTCCAAACATGTCAAGCATGACCTCAGGCACAGTTAGAGACCACTGTCCATCAATCACCCTCTCTCCGAGTCTGACCACCTTCTCAATACCAGATTGGGTCTTGTGAAATATCTTCCCTACAGTCCCATCTCAAATGCAACTGAAAACCTAGAATGTCACTTTTTGAAAAAGGAACTAGAAAGAGGATGAACTTTCCCTCTTTGGTTAAGAAATCTTAGCAAGTCTTTATCCAGGTCACTCTCAACCTTTCCCAGGAAAATAGGTATTCCCAGGCTCACAGCTCAGTCTCCATCCTTCCTGGGGGTAGGATCAGACGTGAGATTTTGGAGGCACTGTGGCATCAGTTTTCCAAAAGGTTGCTGCACCAAGAGTGGCCTGCCCTGCAGAATGCAAGCATCTGAGAGACTGATGCAGCCTCAAGATAAATTCCCAAGGCCTTGGCAGGTGCAGGGAGGGGCCCTCAAGGCCCTCCACAGGTCGAGACAAAATCAGCTAGGACACAGAGAAGATGAGGTCCAAGTGCCCAGAACAAATCCCACTAGGGAAAGAGCAACACTATGATGGAGAGCAGAGTGTGAGGAGGATCCTAAAAGATCTGTACCTGATCTTAGCCAACCCTCCAGTGAATGATCCAAGAGTGAAACCTGAGTCAGAGAGTTGAGAGGAGGCAGGAACAATCCAGACGTTTCAGGAGTCCTTATAAGGAGGAAGGCACAGGAGATCCACGAGAGTGAGATCCCTGTGGAATGTCTATATTTCAAGATTTGCTGACAACCTTCTTTTAGACATTCCTAGAGAGACACATGCTCCCATGAAAACAGAAAATCCACACTCCTCTCAGGATAGGAAAGCCTCTCTGAACACCTCCCTTGAGTCTGTTGTCCTCAGTTCTGATATTCAACAAGAGCTGGAAACACATATAGTAAAGTTGAGGCACAGGTGGGACCTACTCTTCAAGGTCTCCAAATTCATACTTAGCTTGAAGTTGAAAAAGGCTCAAGGGTCTACCTTGAACGCCAACTGTTTACCTGGGGACTACTCAATATCCTTATTAACCAGAGGTTTGGGAAAAGTTCCTTAGCCCCATGCAAGAGAGAAAGTAGTAACAACGGGGGCAAATCCCTCCCTGGAGAGGCCCCTTCCCATTCCCTCACAAGGTGAGTGAGGAAGCCTGGGGGGCTCTGGGAGGACCCACACCTGGTGACATCCATAAGCCCTCAGAGGTCCCTCTGACTGGACAGGAAAGCAAGCCACCTTCTGACGCCGCCACATACACTTTAGTGACCAGAATTTGGCACAGTGAGTCTGTCATAGGGGCTGATAAAGGCAGCTTAGAGACCAGCTGTAGTCCAGCAATGAGCCACAGGAGGAAGTTGGGGGATGAGCCTCCCCAGAATCTTACTCTATCATGACATTAGTGGACCTCGATGAATGGTCTGCATCTTCCAGGTAACAAGACTTTATGCAAGGAGATCCTGCTGAATCTGAAAAGAAACTTTGGAACCTAGTGTGTGGGTCAAATCCCTGCTCACTAATATGAATTTAAAGAGTCCACGATCTCCGAGGTCCAGTAGAAACCCTTCCCTGAATACAAAGTCTCTTGCCTCAAATCCAGAAGATCTAAATTTTGAACCACAGTTTCATAAGCTTGAGTTTCAAGGTTCACAGACCAGCAGAATCAGAATCAAGGTTGGGCCACCAGCATGCTCCATCAAGACTGTGAAACTGGTGTTCTCCTTCAAGACTGTGCCATGGATACACTTCTCAAAGACTGTTACTCAGGTATGTTCCTTGCTGCAAACATCTGGCCCTCAGGAATCTGTCTTGTTCCCAAACCTTGACCAGAGGAGACACATCCACGTCCAATTCCCAGACGCTCTATGATGTTTCACTGAGTGGAGGGAGCAGCCAGGGGAAGCAGGTGGCCCTGAGACAGGAGCCCAAATATCAGAGCCAGAAGTCTGTCCCCATTGAAGGGTGAGAGACATATAAGAGTCCCAAAGTAGAACAGCATCAAAAAGGATTGGCAGAACGAATGGCTACCAGGTCAAAGGGATTAGTCACTCTGGGCAGAAAAAGGAATCAGCAGAGTGCCTAAGAAGCAAGTTTTGACATTTAATCCTGAATAAGGGACAGGTGAAAGCTGCTTCAAAAGAAGGACTGATCTCCTTCTGCAGTGGGTTTCCTCCAGTAAATGCAAAGGACTAGAAGAGCCACTGCAAAAAAGCAAACCTGAAACAGCCACAGCCCAGAGCCAAGAGGCAGTCAAAAGCACATCGACCACGGACAGCAAGGCTACTGAGGCTCAGACTCTCGTGACAGCTGTTGGATAGATGCTAAAGGAGAAGATGGTGCTTCACTATGGACCTTATACCTTGGAGTTAAATTGGTACAAAGAACTCCGGGACCCATTAGGTCCACATTACTGCAACCAAAGTTTTCTCTCCACCCAAGAACACACAAGAGTGAGAAGAGATATAGCCCGTGATTACCCAGCCACCCCATGGGCCATAGCTCTCCAAAAGAGAATAAGTGGGCCAGTCCCAGGGACAGGAAGTGGGCCTCCCACCCAGGGAACCAGGTCCCCTTCCAGGCAGAGCCTGCCAGCTCTAGGCTCGAGTAAAAAGTGTCCCAGGCTGTCCCCTCCACTGTCCAAGACACTATCTTCTTCAGAAATATGCCTCTTTTGTTCAATCAGAACATGCTCTTCACAGCATCCGTGGTAGGGAAACTCTTCTCCAAGGGAAAAAAAGCTTATCTTGCAGAGACCCTTTTTTCCCCCCTCATATTAGCGCATCCTCTGTGTGCTAATAGCTTCCTGTTACCACACTTTTTTTTTGGTTCCTGAAATGTTTTTTCTGATGAGATCTGGTGGCCTCTGTCTGTGCCCTGCTCGAGGAAAGGCAATGGATAATGGTCTACTCTTTCCAGGTGCCTGCTTTGGCTTCCAGGTGGGATGGGGGCATAGAGGGAAGTTGACCCCAGAGTGGAGACCCACCTTCACCCCAGTTCCTTCATTGCAACTTCTGTTTCCATCATCTCAGCATTATAGAAACAACCAAAAGCATTTAAAACATATCAAGGTGAATTAAAGCTAAAGACCTCCCCCTTTTCAGGATCTGGCTCTGTCTTCTCCTGCTCTCTCTCTACTGTGGGGCTGTAGGGGAGGGGTGTTCAGAGGCTGAAATTCCCCTCAGGCTCAGAAAGTGTCAGAGACAAACTCACATGTCCGAATAAGGAGGGACATTTGGGGGCAGTGCTGGCCCCTAGAGGTGGGAGAAACCTTGTCCTCGTGTCACGGTGGGATTGATGAAGCTGCCCTGGAAGCCCCTCCTCTCCCAGAAGGAGCTGGAATGAGATGAACCTGGCCTGTCACCCTCCCTCTGTGCTTCTCGTGCTCTGGAGCAGAGGCAAGGATGAGGACCACACACTCCCAGGCTGAGAGTGCAGCGGTGATCATGGGGGCCCCCAAGGGCCATTCCAGCCCTGTCCTAAAGGAGAGGACAGCCCTGCTCAGAGCACCCACTTCCCCTGGGTAAGTGAGCAGGGTTCTTGGCTGTGTGTGCCATCACCTCATGGTCTGAGGGGAGGATGCTGTGCCCCTAGGGTGGGATGCGGGGTAAGAGGCAGGTGGCAGAGGTGTCCATAGACGGTGCAGTGACCAAAATCCCATGGCATCCAACCACCATCTACAGGCCCAGAGGAAAGAAGTTAGGGGCCCCATGGCTCCTGGTAGCCCCACCCCAGAATCTTCCTATACTTCAGATCCCAGAGTCCAGACAGATGGAGAACATCTGGAGCTCCTCCAAAGAAGGCCAGGCTGCCAGAGGCAATGGAGCCTCCAAGAAGCGGAGCTTCACTTCTCCACAATGTAAATAATCAGATTTCATAGGACAGGGAGCCCAGGGAAGACTCATGGTCTGTGATTTCTATCTATATGTGTGGCCCAAGGAGGCTCCCAGGGGACAGGTGGGGGACTCAACAGGCCCAGAGAACTGCTCTCAGCTTCACTCATCCCAGAGCCTAGAGAGGGAAAGAGGCCAGCAGACAGGATGTGTCACCGAGTGGGTGGGAAGTCACCTGTGGAGAATGAGGGTGCCATCAGCTTTCCTCCCCGGGGATCGTCCACACGGGTTAAGTGGGGAGACAAAAGCAATTCCCTAGAATGATTTTGGGCTCTATATCACAGTCACTCCCATGGTTGAGAGACCTGCTCCTGGAGGGCGTCCCCGATCAAGGAGCTAGCAGGAATGGCCCCGCCTCCATGCCTGTCAGGACCCCCACATGTGGGACCAGGCCCGGGGCTGTGGGGGCAGAGGACACAGGCCTGCTTGTGCTGTGTTTTCTCCCTGGAGACTAGTCCTGCCTCTGCACCGCCTCCTCCATGGGGGGCATAGCAGTGGGGGCTCAGCCAGGGTCTGAGGGGAGGGGCTGTGACCTAGGTCATCGAGTGGCCCCCAGAGCTCACAGAGGGGAGCACAGAGCATGGATCCTGAGTCTGCCTGCTGTGAGGTCCTCTCAGAAGTGCCAAGAGGTGAGCGCTGAGTCAGGGGAGCTGGAACTAAGGTGCCTGTCTGGAGAAATGACACAGAAGGGACCTTGACAGTGCAGCAAGAAAGCAGATGGGGAGAGTCTCTTGCCCTTCTCCTGCTATGAGGTGCAGAAAGGACAGCAGTGGAGGGTCCCCATGAAGACTACCCACAGAGACCCACACTGACCCCAGACAGGGACCTCTCACATAACCACACTGATCCAGCACAGGGCCCCCAATAACCCCACACAGAGACCTAGACAGGTCCACACTGACCCCAGAGAGGGACCCTGAAAGACCTACAGTGTCCCCAAACAGAAAGCTCCCACATACCCACACTGACTTTGCACAGAGCCCTCCCAGAGACCCATACTCACCCCAGGCAGGGCCTCCCACTGACCCATACTAACTCCACACAGGGATCTCCCACAGACTCACAGCGACCCTGCACAGGAACCCTCAGACCCAACACAGAGACCTCTGACTGACCTACACAGGGACTCCACTACCCTCACATGGGAATCTTCCACAAATCCACACTGAACCCATACAGGAGTCAACCACAGATTCATACTGATCCTGCTTACAGATCTCGAAAATACCCACACTGACCCCATAAAGAGACCTCTGACAGAACCCACACTGACTCTACTCAGAGGCTCCACTAACTTCACACAGGAATCTTCCACAATCCACACTAACCCCACACAGGGGGTCAAACACAGATTCACATTGATTCTGCTCAGGGATCTCTAAAACACCCACATGCACCCTACACAGAGACCTCTGACTGATGCACATTTACCCCACTAGGAACCTTTCACAGACCCACACTGACCCCATGCAGAGCCCTCAGACAGACCCACACTGACCCCACACAGGACCCTCTCACAAACCCACATACAGTAATCTCACCCAGAGTCCTCTCAGATCATTGTACAGAGACCTCTCTTGTGACCCCCATACAGACCTCACAGGCATTCTTTAGGATCTGAGTGTATACCCTTTGATAGTTCCTTCATGGCAAGCCCGATATCACTTACCAAACCATGTGTATTGCTGTTTGGAACGTAAATTGGTACAACAAATATTTAAAATAGTATGGCAGTTCTTCAAATAATAAAATTAGAATACTATGTGATCCAGCAATTTCACTTCTGGTCATATAGCAAAAGGAAATAAAGTTTTTAACCCTAAAGAGTTACAGTATTTTTCTATGTTCTTTGAAAATTTATTCACAGTAATGACTTGGAGAGAAAGTTCCCGTTTGTCATAACGAATCCATAAAGAATACATGATAATATGGGATACACACATGCAAATATACATACATTACATACACAATGGGACATTATTCAGCCTGAAAAAGTAAATCCTGACATTTGCAAGAATATGAATGAACCAGGAGATCATTATGCTAAATAATATAAACCTAACAGCAAAAAGACACGTCAGTCAGTTTAGTTCAGTCACTCAGTTGTGTCCGACTCTTTACGACCCCATGAATCGCAGCACAACAGGCCTCCCTGTCCATCACCGTCTCCTGGAGTTCACTCAGACTCATGTCCATCGAGTCAGTGATGCCATCCAGCCATCTCATCCTCGGTCGTCCCCTTCTTCTCCTGCCCCCAATCCCTCCCAGCATTAGTCTTTTCCAATGAGTCAACTCTTCGCATGAGGTGGCCAAAGTACTGGAGCTTCAGCTTTAGCATCATTTCTTCCAAAGAACACCCAGGACTGATCTCTCCCAAAATGGATTGGCTGGATGATCTTGCAATCCAAGAAACTCTCAAGAGTCTTCTCCAACACCACAGTTCAAAAGCATCTATTCTTCGGCGCTCAGCTTTCTTCCCAGTCCAACTCTCGCATCCATACATGAACACAGGAAAAACCATAGTCTTGACTAGATGGACCTTTGTTGGCAAAGTAATGTCTCAGCTTTTCAATATNATTTTTCTGGAACTCTCTTGCTCTTTTGATGATCCAGCGGATGTTGGCAATTTGATCTCTGGTTCCTCTGCCTTTTCTAAAGCCAGGTTGAACATCTGGAAGTTCACAGTTCACGTATTGCTGAAGCCTGGCTTGGAGAATTTTGAGCTTTACTAGCGTGTGAGATGAGTGCAACTGTGCAGTAGTTTGAGCATTCTTTGGCATATAAATTTATACGGAGATGGAAAAGGCAAGAACTGCGCTGTGCCCATGGACATACTGTGTGCTGGGGACTTCTCCACAGGAAAGTCCATCTCCCAAGTGAGTAAGGCCCTTTCTGTTTTTCCCTCGCCTGTTCTCAGGGCCTCAGTTTCTCTGGGGAAGGGGCTGTGTTACCTCTGCTCTCTTTGTGGAGCCCCTGGGACTTCCCATTTCCTCCTCTATGTTTCCCACTGAATCTAACCCACTCTGCCCAGGAGTGTTCCAAGTACCACCAGAGCCACATGGCCAGCGTCCCCAGGAATCTGTCTTGCCAAACACCCGTAGCCCCAAGTCTTCCTCTCATTCAGCACTTGACCAAGTTTCATTGCCATTTCCTGGGCACCAGGATCAGCCAGCTACTCCACTCTGCACTGGTCCCCTCCCCTCCCACCTCTAAATGCTGGAGACACGGGGCCTCCATACTTAGCCTATTCTTCCCCTCTGCACAGCCTCCCTGATATAAGCTCAGCTTTGACAGGTCCTGTTGCCTCCTTCAACATATTGCCCAATATCTGACTGTTTCTTACTGACCTGGCCCTCCCCACCCATAATCTCTCACCTCCTGTCCTGTAACTGCCTCCAAACTGGTTCCTTGACTTTCTGGTATGACTTTCTTGGGAATGTGGTGACATCACCTTAAGTGGGTGGCTCAGACAACAGAAACATTATCTTACACTTCTGGAGGTCAGAGTCTANTCTGACTGTTTCTTACCGACCTGGCCCTCCCCATCCATAATCTCTCACCTCCTGTCCTGTAACTGCCTCCAAACTGGTTCCTTGACTTTCTGGTATGACTTTCTTGGGAATGTGGTGACATCACCTTAAGTGGGTGGCTCAGACAACAGAAACATTATCTTACACTTCTGGAGGTCAGAGTCTAAAGTCCAGGTGTTGGCCAGGCTGCTTACCTCTAGAGACTCTAGTGGAGGAGACTGTTTTCTTTCTTCTAGCTTTTAGAGGTCCTGACATTACTAGGCTCATGGCCCCTTCCTCTGTCTCCAAAGCACATTGCTCCTCCTTCTGCTCCTGTCTTCACAGCTCCTCCTCTGACTCTGACTTGCTGCCTCCCTCTTTCCTCATGAGGACCTTTGTTGGGTCCACCCAGATAATCTGGAATAATCTTCCTATTTCCTGATCCTCAGCTCCATCACAGCTGCAGCGTCCCTTTGGCAATGTAAGGTAACAGCCACAGGTTATGATGACGAGGATGGCCATTTTTGAGGGTGATTTTCGGCCAGCCACACCATGTACCCTTCCCTCTCCAAGTTGCCACTTCCCCACCCCTCCCTCTCAGCTGGAGAGCTTCCTTCCTGTTTCACTAAGAATATCAAAGTACTCAGACTAGACGCCATTTATCTTCCCAGCCCACTTCTCACCCCAAGAAAGCATCTTCTCTCTTGAGCCTCCCAGCCCATCCCAGTCAGTCCCTCCTGGAGCTCTGGGTGCCCAGAGCCTCCCTTGCTCCGTGTCTTGCATGCCCCGTTTCAAGGCTCGTGTGTGAACGTGCAGTGGCAATCTCCCTCCTGCTACTGCCCAGTTTCTCTGCCTCCTTTCCCCCAGAGACTTCTCATAACAGCCCTGGATCTAACCCTCTCTGCCCAGGAGTGTCCCCAGTGCCACCAGAGCCACATGGCCAGTGTCCCCAAGAGCCTGTCTTGCCAGAGCCACCCTTGGACCTGAGTCCTCCTCTCACTCAGCACTTCAGCAAGTTCACTGCCATTTCCTGGGCACTAGGACCAGCCAGCTATTCTGCTCTGCACTGGTCCCCTCCCCTCCCACCTCTAAATACTGGAGACCCCAGGGCTCTGTGCTCAACCTGCTCCTCCCCTCTGCACTTCTTCTCTGGTTGGTGCGATAGGCTCAACTTTGACAGGTCCTGTTGCCTCCTTCAATATATTGTCCCAAATCTGACCACTTTTTACCACCTTGGGCCCTTCCCACCCACAACCTCTCACTTCTCTCCTGTAGCTGCCTCCAAACAGGTTCATTCTCCACACAGCAGCAGTGATCCAAGTGCTAGACTTGACCTAGCAGTTCTCCATGGGCATCAATTCCAACCCCCAGCATAAAGGCTCTGGGAACCTGAGTCCTGTCTACCCGCCACACTTCCCATATGTCACTGCTCTTCCTCCCACCCACCGGGCCCTCCCTCCTCTCCTTGTCTGCACTCACTGCTCCCTCTGCTCTAGCATCAGAAAGTTGGGTTGTCCTATTTGGAATCTCAGCTCATGAAAGCTCCATGCTTCCACCCTATGAAATGTCCTTCCCTTCCTGTCCTGTCCCTTCCATGGCTTGCTTCCACATGTCACGTCTGACAATGGCAGCCTAGTTGGATTCTTTACAAATCTTCATGAAAGAGGAACTTTGTCATTTCACCCCTGTGAAATGCTGGATGTGTGTGTTGGACAGGTGCTTGAAGGGGACCAAGCACAGTTATGGCCCACGCTCCTCTACCCACCTCCAACGATGAAACCTTCCGTTTGGCTAATGAATTGAGAGAGTTTCCACCCAGATGGTTCTGCCCTGACAGCATTTCAGGACTCCAGTAACTCCCAGAGGCTTTCAGGAGACCCTCAGCTGCTCCCTGAGCAATACAAGCTGCCTCCGCCAGGCCTGGGTATGGGCACTTTCTGAAGAAACTCAACCAAGAAGTTGAAGCTAAAGCCCTGACTAAATGAATGAAAGAGGGGGATGACTCAGGTGGGGATGTGCTGCTGCAGCTCAGTTTGCAAAAGCCGGGTATATTGCAGCTTCAGCTGGCCAGTTTCCACTCACAGACCAGCTTTCTTGGGTTCAAACCCTGTAGCTGTCCCTTTTTTGCCTTAGAGAGTGCTTTCTCCTGGACCACCAAGCCCTTCTTGGGCACAGCCTCCATACAGTGATGGATTTACATTTGTGATTGTTCTGACGGTCGATCAGGAACTTCCTGAAGCATGATTCCAGTGTTTACTTGCATGACTTAATCAGGCTGGTCTGAGTGGGATGCTGGTGTTTGAATTTCACAGAGGTCCACCCAAGTGAGGCTGCAGGGCAGAGACTCATAAGCCCCACTTTGCTACCTGGTCTTCTCAGACCTGGCTCAGTAACCCACCTGAATTTCCATTTCTTTCCTAGAGTGATTCTGGGGGCCCCAGGTCTGTGACTTCACTAGTTCTAGGTTCTGATGGGACTGGCCAGCTGGGGCTTTGACTGCTGACACCCCATCTGCCCTAGCATCTTCACCAGCGTCACCAACTGGATCGACGAGATCCAGAGACTCACATCCCTCCCTGAGCCCACATCTGCTCACCTCCACAGACTGTTTCCACAACAGCCTCCTGGCTGGAACCTTCCCCCTTCCCCTCCCCGAGTCCCATCAGCTCTCAGTGCTCCATTCTTGGCTTTCCTGTCCATCAGCTGCGACCCCCACAAACCAAGCTTGAAAAACCAAATAAAAGACTCATCCTGATCCTGTCTTGGAGCCCTATTGCTCCTCCTGATCCTCAGCACTCACGCCTTCACTTGAGGTTTGTCATCTGACTCCCCAGACAAGATACAGCAACTGGCAGGAACATTTGAGCAGGAGGGCAAGTGTGGGGACACTGGAGCCCAGCTGGGGAGAGAGAAGGGCGTCTCCACTTGCATGCACCACTCCTGCTGTGGGAGCGCACAGACTTTGGAGGAAGTACATCAGTCAGTTCCAGCTGCCGTGACAAATATCACAAGCAATGTGGCTTAGACAACAGGAACCTTCCTGGCCCTCAACCCTACATGACCGCACCCTTCTGGCCAGCACCCCGGGCCAGCCTGTTCCAAGGTGTCCACACACCATCTGCAGCAGGAGCCTAGTGTCTCTTTTCTACTTAGCTGACTCAGGACTCAGTGGCCCTGACTATAAGCCTTGAAGCAATGCTCTCATCATCCTTCCTGCTAGTCTGCCTGACACAGTTGTTGTGTAGTCAGCAGGACCCCAGGAAGCCTCACAGTGCACTTGCCCCAGTCTTCAGAATCCCTGATAATCTGGTAAAGTTCCCCTTTAACACATATCCAATATGGACTACATGCTATTCAAAAGATTCAGGCCAAATTCTTTCCAATCCTGGCACTCCCCACATATCCCGGACTCTTACTGGCAAATGAGCACAAATGGACTCCCATGGACTTTCACAGGGATCCCACTGGCTGAAGCCAGGAATTTGCGCAGGAACTCCCTCCCCAAAATGAGCTTGGAAGTGCATTCCCACCATCTACACATTTCCACAGTCTCTGCCTCTGGGTAGAGTCCTACCACTGAGGTACCACCATGCTTAGCCATATGTCCACCACCAGCATCAGCCCTTAAGAGCCCAGCAGTCTCTGGAGGGCGGAAGACTAGCATTCCCTCTCTTGTTGGTGAACTCAATTATGGATCCTCAGGCAAGACTGTTCAGGGTCCTGGAGTCAGTGAGCTACTACCACACCATGTGGTACATACACATTCTCCAGATCAGGGGAGCTCAGGCAGTTTAGCTGCACTTGTAGCCACTCCACTGGTCCTAAGTTCTTATTTTCCTCCCACTCCAGCATCCTCAGGCTGTCTGTGCCCTGTAGGCTGGCCTTCATACACCTTATTTCTGGAGTTAGGTGATTCTCTGCCCCTCCTGGTTGTCCTTAGACCTCTCTCTAATCAGGGGATCCCAATACATACCTCATCCACGTAACAGATGAGCAAGGAGAGAGAAGAAAGCCTTCCTCAGGGATCAGTGCAAAGAGATAGAGGAAAGCAACAGAATGGGAAAGACTGGAGATCTCTTGAAGAAAACTAAAGATACCAAGGGAATATTTCATACAAAGATAGGCACAATAAAGGACCAAAATGGTATGGACCTAACAGAAGCAGATGATANACATGGGTCAACAGACTGGTTCCAAATTGGACAAGGAGTAGGTGAAGGCCATATATTGTCACCCTGTTTATTTAACTTACATGCAGAGTGAAAGTGAAAGTGAAGTTGCTCAGTCGTGTCCGACTCTTTGCGACCCCATGGACTGTAGCCTACCGGTCTCCTCAGTCCATGGAGTTTTCCAGGCAAGAGTACTGGAGTGGGTTGCCATTTTCTTCTCCAGGGGATCTTCCCAACCCTGGGATTGAACCTGGGTCTCCTGCATTGGAGGCAGACGCTTTACATTCTGAGCCACCAGGGTATATATACATGCAGAGTATATTATGCAAAATGCTCAGCTGGACAAAGCACAAGCTGGAATCAAGACTGTCATCTGAATAACCTCGGATATGCAGATGACACCACTCTTATGGCAGAAAGTGAAGAGGAACTGAAGAGCCTCTTGATGAAAATCAAAGAGGAGAGTGAAAAAGCTGGCTTAAAGGTCAACATTCAAAAACCTAAGATCATGGCATCCAGCCCCTTCACTTCATGGCAAAGAGATGGAGAAAGAATGGAAACAGTGGCTGACCTTGTTTTCTTAGGCTCCAAAATTACTGCAGCTGGTGACTGCAGTCATGAAATTAAGAGATGCTTGTTCCTCAGAAGAAAAGCTATGACAAATCTCGACAGCGTATTAAAAAGCAGAGACATTACTTTGCCGACTAAGGTCCATCTTATCAAAGCTATAGTTTTTTCCAGAAGTCATGTATGGATGTGAGAGTTGGACCATAAAGAAAGCTGATGCCCAAAGAACTGATGCTTTTGCAGATTTAAAGGAGTGAAGTTAAGTCTCAAGCAGGGTAAATAACAAACCTACACTAGGATATAACCTGACTTTCAAGGCAACAAAGAGAAGAGAGTCAAAAACCATGGAAAAGAACAGACTATCTACAAGACAAGAGGGCTCAGCTGAACAGCAGATCTTTCATTTATTAACAGAGTCCAGGAAACAATACAACAGTTTCTTCAGAGCACCGTGGCCACAGGTTTGAATACCTCAATTGGTCGAGCCCAATTTTTTGGTTAGCACTTGTGAAGTTCCCAGTAGTTTGACTGGCACTCTCATTATCTGTAATCTCACAATTACCTCGTGTAGGAGGGTAGGAGCAGCCCAAAAGGGAAACTGAAGTACCTAAGGCTCTGGCTGCCAACCCTTTCTTGTGCCTAAGTAATGTCATCCGGAGATAAACATGGTCCTGGTAGTATCAAACTTTCTAATACTCAGCACAAAACAGGCAAAATGTATTAAATACACTGAATTTTGTTCAGTCCAACCATATACAATCAAACCAGAATGTTCTATAAGAAACTAAGACCTCTGAAACATAAGTGTACCACAAAGGGCCTATATTTCAAGTGACAGGAAATGACAAATAGCAAAATACCGATTTCATAAATGGGAATGCTCATTACAAAATTTTTATAACCCAGAGAAGTTCCTTGCTATTTACAAAGGTTTTACTTGGGTTATGAGACCAAAAGTTTGATGATGTGTAAGAAAAGTACTGTCAGATCTATTTATTTTTGTGTAAATTTTACAGGATAGTAACAGTAAAATCTACCAAGTTTTAAATACACACAACACTTTGTGGGAAAAATCCCAATCAGGAAGTTATAGCACATTCATAAAATGGAATACTACAGAGCAAGGGTACCAGACTACAGCCAATCCTGCTTGCAGCCTGTATTCGTAAATAAAATCTTCCTGGAACACAGCCACACCTATTCATTTATGTATCATCTGATGCTGCTCTCATAGGATCAGGGAGTGTTAATTAGTTCTGACAGGACTTTATGGTTTGAAAAACCTAAAATATTCACCATCTGACTCTTTACATAGAAAGAAGTTTGCCGACTCCTGGTACAGAGAAACAAAATTAATTACATCCTTAAATCAACATGAGTAACTCTCTGCTACTGCTACTGCTAAGTCACTTCAGTCATATCCGACTCTGTGTGACCCCACAGACGGCAGCCCACCAGGCTCCCCTGTCCTGGGGATTCTCCAGGCAAGAACACTGGAGTGGGTTGCCATTTCCTTCTCCAATGCACGAAAGTGAAAAGTGAAAGTGAAGTTGCTCAGTCGTATCCGACTGCTCTCGACCCCATGGACTGCAGCCTACCAGGCTCCCCCGTCCATCATGATGCTGCAAATCAAGTCCCAAAAAAGTACACTATGATTCCTTTTATATCAAACTCTTAAAACATGCAAAACAAAAATTCACTGTTTATAAATGCACATAAAATTTTTAAATAAAAAGGCAGCAAAGTACTAACACAGAAGTGATCTCTGGAGGTGTAAAAGAGAAATGTAACTATGGAAAGGACATGGATAGAGTGCATGCTGACGATGTTCTATTCCTAAACCTGGAATTTAGCTAAATGGATGTTCATTAAATGTTTTATACAATCATATGTATGACATATTTCTATGACACTTAAAACCTCAAAAAAGACTTGAAAGGCAAATGTCAAAATGTGACAGAATGATTTTTATTTTCTTATATGTGATCATTTCTTAAGACTGTTTAATAACCTTCTTGCAATGAACTGTAAACAGCATACTGAAAAGAACATAAGCATGAGAACACTTTTTGAAAACGAAAGTGAAATCTTCCATACTATCCTAGAAGCTTTAGTCTAAAAGTTATACAGGAACAAAAGTAATAATTTAGAAACACCAGCATCTTAGGACAATTTCCTTAAACCCATGAGTTTAAAATGTGACTCTGGCTAGTTCTAATGAAGCCCAAACAAAATACAAAGGCTCATATTAGTAAGTCCATCCTTCTAAAACGTAGAATTTTCTTGCCAGATCTATAGCAAAGTTAAGGAAAGCTCCCAAGAAACGCTGTAATACCATTTAACTTTTCAAATTTGTAGCTTACAAGAAAAAACAAAAACTAAGACTGCTATACCACATCACAAAGGCAATTCACAAAAGAACAAAGAAGCAGGCAGCTAGGGATATACAAACTCTAAAAAAGAATCAGATTTTGGAAATATCTTTTATGGATTGACTGACTGGGGAGTTAACAAGTAGGAAACAAAAAGTCTAACAGAAAAAACTGTTACCTTTTTCTTAGATGTTCTGCTTCTCCCTTCTCTAAAGTAAGCAGAAAATAAAGCAGACTGTAGCAACAAGAAGCCAGAAATGGCAGTAGAGTTTCACTAAATACACACGTATGATCCAAGAGCTTACAGATAACACCCAAAACACAGCCAGCTGTGCCGTCAGGAATTATAGTCAATCCAACCTAGGCAGAGAAATATGAGGTTAATGACCTCTTCATAACAGCCCTTCTCCCCAGAATAAAAATAAATACCATCACCTGGACAGTTAACCTTCCATCACTACTGGTGGCTCAGATGGTAAACAATCTGCCTGCAATGTGGAAGATCCAGGTTTAATCCCTGGTTTTGGAAGATCCCCTGGAGAAGGGAATGGCAACGTACTTCAATATTCTTGCTAGAGAATCCCACGGACCCAGGAGACTACAGCCCATGGGGTCACACAGTCAGAGATGACTTAACGACGACACTACTACTGGTGGAAATGAGTATAACCACAACACATGCCATGCCACCCACCGCATCTGAAGGTCCTGTTTTCCTTTGACAACTTAACTGCTACCTGAAACGACTCTGAAAATATTTAAACTCAAGAAATACTATCAATCCCATCCCCCACACATCCCCTACAAGACAAAGTCTCTAAATTTTCTAGATGTTACAATTTCTACTGTTGGCCAGAAATATTATTTAAAAAGATTATTTCATGCATCCAAAGAAAATCTTGATACCAACAATCCTATGTACATGATCCTGAGTATTCAGACTGGAAAACGCTAATCTGGCACCACTCTCATTCCAGGAAATTAAATGCACAAATCAGAGTTAATTTTACAATTATCCTTCCCCTGCCCTTTGATTTGACTGGTCATTCAGACATAACCAAAGAAAATCATCTGCACTAGAGTAAGGTAATACTATACTTACTCTTGACTGCCTCACTGCCCAAGACCCAGACAGGGGACATCATGATACGCTAGCTCACCTGGACTCTATTGTATGCTACTGCTACTGCTAAGTCACTTCAGTCGTGTCCCACTCTGTGCGACCCCACAGACAGCAGCCCACCAGGCTCCCCCATCCCTGGGATTCTCCAGGCAAGAACACTGGAGTGGGTTGCCATTTATTTCCTTCTCCAACGCATGAAAAGTGAAAAGTAAAAGTGAAGTCGCTCAGTCGTGTCCAACCCTCAGCAACCCCATGGACTGCAGCCCTCCAGGCTCCTCCATCCATGGGAGGAGGAAAGGGAGTACTCTTTCCAGGCAAAAGTACTGGAGTGGGTTGCTATTGCCTTCTCCGGGACTCTACTGTATCAACAGGCATTAAGGTGGACTCTAACTTTTAATGTTAAGTATACATAGTTAAAATCTCCTGCAAGCAACTGTTGAGTAATCATATTCTGCAGGCTCTGAGGTCTTAAGCTTTCTACCAGGCTGTCTGAAGAAAGTGACCAAGACTGACTGAAATGCTGATCTTGGAACAGTGAATGTAATCAAAGGAGGGCATACATTTCTAGAGTGGAAGTTAAAAAAAAAAAAAAAGATGGGGATCTTTGGAGATACAATGTATATGGATTGGAAGTTTAACAGCAGGAAACAAGAGTACTCAGAATTCAAAGTGGTAGTCTTCCAACTTGAGGGAAGTAAAAAGGGGGTACACATGTGCCTACAAAACTATCCAAACAAGTGACAGTCTCTTGAAGAAAACCTTGGGGGCTCTCCCTTGCACTGTAATATATCATTATACTAAAAAGTCAAAGATCAAAGTGTAAAGGTTGGAGGAAGTTAAAAGCAAAACCCACGCATACCTAATGAAAATTCAATACCAATGGGAACAAGAGACACCCATAGGCCAAAAGACAAGTAAGTTTCATGGCTAAGCAGTTTCCAGTGACCAGGCCTTGAGCCTGAGGTGAGAGCCCTACTCCACACCTCACCCCTTCTAGGTATGACACTAAGCACATGTTCATGAAAGAATTTCAAGTCAGAAAAACCCAAGGTATCATTTTAAGGTCTTTCATTACTCATATGTAGAGAGTAAGGTCCTGGGAAAAGCAGGGGATTTCCTTCCCTAAGGTCACAGAATTAATTAGCAACAGCCAGCAAACAAACCAAGATTTCTCAGTTCTCATCACAGATGAGAGGCCATGAAATTATTAAGCTTAGATTTCTGGACACACTCTCTCTCCCTGATTATGGCAAACCAAATCTTAACCAGTGAATCTCTATGCTTTCTGTGTAACAGAAAAAAAATTTTAAGTGTATTTACCAAACGCTTACTGATGGCAGTCTGCAGGACGTCAAAGCTTTGGCTTCAGACAGGGACAACCAATAAATTGTGACAAACTTGTCTGTCAGAAAGGAGAAAACCAGTACCAGATCAGAACACTGTAGGTCAGAAACAAGTTCAATAATTTTTTTTAAACCTACTTGCTCTACATATCAAAAAGAAACTCAACAAGAAGTGACTCTAAAGATGCAGACATCAATCAATCAATCCTCATATACATGGGCTAATTTTCCAAATAATTCATTTATTTTATTAAATACTTACTGAGCACTGTGGAGAAGGAAATGGCAACTCACTCTGGTATTCTTGCCTGGGGAATTCCATGGACAGAAGAGTCTGAAAAGCTACCAAATATGGGGTCACAAAGAGTTGGACACAACTGAGTGACTACCACACAAACTGAGCTAGTCTTATCAGGCACTACACATAGGAGTTAAAGAATGAGAAATTTCTGTCTCACAGCCCTTAGGTAGCTTGCAATCAACCAAGGTAGAGCCTACATTCCCATTAAATAAGTGCTACAATAGGGAGGTCTCAGTGATGTAAACAAAGAGCTCACAAAAGCTTTTCTCCCATTTGGTAGAAAAATACATCATTGAAAAAAACATGATCCAGAAAATAGAAATACCACATGCAAATTATGGGAAATAATTTGGTTAAAGAAATAATTTTGTAAAGGGTAAAAGAACAGTCTATAAAGAAGAAAAATATGAATGAGATGAGAATCAAATCTCTAGTATTTTTACTTTTCTAAGATCTCAAGAAAACAAGAAGCAGAATGACAGCATCAAGTCCTTCAGAGAATCACAACACAACTCCAGAAGCCGATGGAATGCAGTACCAAAATGAAGTACGTAGAAAAATCCCATGGGGAGACAAAGATAAGGCTAGTGGAAAGAAGAATATGACTCTAGGAAGAGAAGGAATAGTCAAAATAAATTCAAGAGAACTTTCAATCCTCAAAAATCAACAGTATCTGCATTATGTCTCTAAAAAACCTCTTGCAGAGTGATACTACCCAGAGTTTTCACAGGGCAATTGTCTTCGCTTTTAAACCTGTAGGTAACAATGTAAACAGGATATTTTCAATGCCATCTTCCTTCTTCAAAATGAGCACGGTGAATATTATCATTCATAAAAGGTAAATCATATTTGCAAGGCCTATTCAATAATAAATGATCACTCAATCCCCTCCCTTTTCCCTTCTGCCCCGCCTCCCCTCCTGAACAAATCATTTCTAAAGCTACTGCCTGAGGCCAAGCTAGACATCAGCACTAGAATCAATGGGAGAGCTTCAGTGGCCCAGAGTCAGTTATCTGTTAACAAATAGAGGTGCTCTGTCCCCAAGAATTGGAGTTCAAATGGGATTAAGAAAGATGCCCACAGGGGAAAAGGGTGGCACCGAAAGGAGACGGTCACAGACAGAGGAAGTGACCACGTAGGTAACTATATTAAGTAAATGGAAGTCGGGTTTCTCACCATCAGAAAAAGCAGGTACAAGAGGGAAAGGAGAAAACCAGAATGAACCCCATGGTGTTGAATTCCTGATTTCTGTTCACTGATAAGGTCTGGGAACAGCAACATCAACTAGCAATGAACACACTTATAAGAGTCCAGAATTGTTTCCTAAAATCCATTCTCCACCTAAAGGAAAACTGGGCTTCTTAAACAAATACCTGATTGCTGGGCTGGGACAGGGAAAATACAACAGGAATCTGAAACAATCTGTGATACAATAAAGGTAGTATAGCTAACCCTTGAACAACATGGGGAGGGGATTAGAGGCACAGATCCTCTGTGCAGTTGAAAATCTGCACGTAACTTAATAGTGGGCCCTCCACATCTAATGTTGTTCGTATCTGCAGATTCAACCAGGGGTCCATGTAGTAATGTAGTATTTACTACTGAGATAAATCTGCATGTAAGTGGGCCTGCACAGTTCATATCTGTGTTGTTCAAGGTCAACAGCACTCAGAGGAACACGAGGACATGTCAAAAGAACAAAGACGTTTGCTTCCAGGAGGTGACCATGACAAACATGAATATCACAATTAATAAAGGTAGTAAGGAATTTTAACCCACTGGAAAATAAAAGAAACCATACTAACAAAAAGAAACAAATGAATAAAAGAGAATACCAAAAAAGAAATGATATTTACAGTTTCAAAACATCATAAAATAGTACTAAAGGGGAAAAAAGAAAGTGGAGAAGGTGACCAGATACCACTTACTCAAGTGGGCAAAGTGAACATTTAACAGGACAAATCAAAACCCTGCACCAACTGACAAGCTGCCATCAGAAACACACAGAATCACTGGTGTCATGTTCCTGCCACATCTGTATAACCTGATTTAACCATGTGGAAATAAACCTGAACTGAGAGAAATTTTACAAAATAACTGTCTTGCAAAAAAGACACTTACTCTGTAGAAAAGTTATGACCAACCTAGATAGCATAGTAAAAAGCAGAGACATTACTTTGCCAACAAACATCTGTCTAGTCAAGGCTATGGTTTTTCCAGTAGTCATGTATGGATGTAAGAGCTGGACTATCAAGAAAGCTGAGCACAGAAGAATTGATGCTTTTGAAGTGTGGTGTTGGAGAAGACTCTTGAGAATCCCTTGGACTGCAAGGAGATCCAACCAGTCCATCCTAAAAGAAATCAGTCCTGAATGTTCACTGGAAGGACTGATGTTAAAGCTGAAACTCCAATACTTTGGCCACCTAATGTGAAGAACTGACTCATTTGAAGAACTGACTCATTTCCTGATGCTGGGCAAGACTGAAGGAGAGAGAAAGGGACAACAGAGGATGAGATGGTTGAATGGCATCACCAACTCAAAGGACGTGAGTTTGAGTCAACTCCGGGAGTTGGTGATGGACAGGGAGGCCTGGCATGCTGCAGTCCATGGGTTCCCAGAGAGTCAGACATGACTGAGTGAATGAACTGAACTGATTCTTCAAAAATATCAGGGTCAATGAATGACACTGCTTTATCAGCAAAGTCAATGTACTATTCTAAATCCTTTGCTTTCATTTCAACAATCTTCACAACATCTTTACCAGGAGTAGATTCATTTGCTCATTCTTTGCTCATTCATTACAAACAACTCTTCATCCGTTCAAAAGTTTTATCATGAGATATCTGCGATTCAGTCACATCTTCAAGCTCCATTTCTAATTCTAGTTCTCTTGCTATTTCCACATCTGCAGTTACTTCCTCCACTGAAGTCTTGAACTCCTCATGAAGGTTGTAATCAACTGCTTCCAAACTCATGTTAATATCGATATTTTGACCTCTCACTATGAATCACAAATGATCTTAATGACATCTACAAGGTGAACTCTTTTTCAGAAAGTTTCCAATTTACTTTGCTCAGATCCATCAGAAGAATCTCTAATTACGGCAACTATAGTTTTAGAAAATGTTCTATTTCTTACACTAGAGTAATGTTTTATTATTATTCTTCAGAATTTAGTTAAAGAGTAGTCTTTTCAAACCATTCAAAATTTTATAAATGACAATGAAAATTAACCTTAAAACCTTCCACTGGCTATGGAAAAGACATTTCCATTTGGGAATGATATCTCTGTCCAAAGAATCCTTTTCCCTTTGTGATCTTTCCCTTTTAACTCCTATTTCCATCATTAGTGGCAAGATCACACAATTCTTCCTTTAGTGCTTGGAAGAAATGATCATGAAGATACTAAGTGGAAACTGTAAGGTCCAAATCAGAGTATGCTATTTGTGTAAAAGGAGAAGTCAAAAAAATACATATAATCATTTGTGAAGACAGAAGTTATCCAAAAGAATACATTTAGAAACTAAGAAAGGGAAGTGAATGGCTGGGAGACAGGGAATGCAAGAATACTTTTACTATTATCATCCTATTCTTCTAAATTGTACTTTGTGGGATTTTCCTTGTGGTCCAGTGGTTAAGAATCTGCCATCAATGTAGAGGACACAGGTTCAATTCCTGGTCTGGGAAGATTCCACAGGGCAACTAAGTCTGTGTGCCAGAACTAATGAAGCCCTAGAGCCCATGCTCTGCAACAAGAGAAGCCACCACAGTAAGAAGCCTGCACTCCACAAGTAAAGAGTAGCCCCAGAGAGTAATCCCCACTTGCTGCAACTGGAGAAAGCCTGTACATGGCAACAAAGACCTTGTACTGCCATATATAAATAAATAAATTCTTAAATGTATTAATTAGATAAATAAATTATACTTTGTTTAGAAAATCTACTCAGAAAAAAAGGTCCAATTTAAATAAAAAACCACTTCAGACTAAGCAGATAAAATAACTAAGCAAACCCACTCCATGGACTACTAAATTTTTCAAATGAAATAATAATAAAAAATCATTTTTTACACTAAGGCTGTCAAAAACTACATATATTTCAAATAATTTCATATGAAAAGGCCAACTTAAAGGCAAATTTTATCCAAAACAGAACTGGAATCTTAACTTCAAAAACTAACAATGAAACTTTCAGATTTTTCCTAATTTATGTCTTAACATTTCAAAGACAGCATCCTTGAAGTTAAATACATGTCCTTGCCAATGTACACTCAGAAATATAACCAATCACATTTTCATGACATGTGTCTTTACATAGATGATGCGATTCTGAAAAATTAAAATTGTCAGAGAAAGATTATTGGAGTTGTCCAAGTTATCAAACTAGACACTTAACAAGTCTATGTCTGGAATCTGGGGCCCACTAATCAATCCCCATACCATGCTTTCCCCAATCCATAATGATGTAGTTTAAAAACATTAGAAACAATCTTACAAAACTACTACTAATACTAAATCCAATCCTTCCAATCTAGTAGTATGCAAGGCCTCAATCTCTTCATGTACTATAGATTAAGATAAAATGCCAGATATTAAATATGCAGGTTGGTTACCTAACTCATTAGTTGTCACTGTTTAAAAATCCACTAATTTTTGAAAGCCGATATATGAACATAGTTAGGCACCAGGTAATAAAGAGAGGAAGTGTCCCTGGCATGACCTAAGTATTGTGATCAGAGTTAAACAAAACCACAAGAGAAATGTGTTAAATGTCTACGAAAGGTGTAGCCCTAAGATATAGGAAGAACGTAAAGATTATTCTGGAAAAGAATGAAAGAAGTAGTAAATAGATCAGCTGAATAAAATCAACTGGTATAGCAATAAAACAGATTTAGGTTCTAGAGACTACCCTGTTGAGAACAATGACAAAGGTTGTTTTTTGTTTGAAAAGGCTATGGCCTAGCAATTACAAGTTACAAGAAAAGAATATACAGTCAACGCCCTAACCAAAAACCTTATGTATCATTAAAAAAAAAAAAAAAAAAGTTAGCTAGCACAGAACACAACCTCAGAATTTCCAAGAAAGGTTCCAACCAACATTATTTGGGATGACACAACTGCAATCCGACTGGGTAAGTACCGTTCAATGCAAGGAAAGAAAATGAAGAAATAAATAAAAGAAATTAACTAATATATACATATTTTACAGACTCAAATCCTTACTACTAGTATTTATGATGCTTTTACATATTTATATATTTGTAAGATAAAACAATTCTAACCATTAGCATAAAAGATCAGCCCTATAATTCCAATTTAAAACATTATTAACAGCTAACCTAGACTTATAGTTTTGAGTTTCACTATAAACAGTACTGAAACTTAAGATGTTAAGATGTACCATGCTTGTAAGTTTATTAAATGTTTTAAGATTTACCATAACATTTGTGAACGTTTGTCTGAAAACTGAACTATTTACCAAATAGTGAATATATTAAACTGTTTTTTAAAGTTCTAAATATATTTGTAAAAGGGATAAAATATAATTAAAACCTCCTTTTAAAATGATTGCCTAAACTTACTATATTGATCTAAAAAGATTTGTTAAGTTGAACTTTAAAATTTAAGGGAAATTTGGGGTTTAAAATGTAACTTTGATAAACTACATACTATTTCTTTAAAGCCAAAGGAACTTCCAAATAATTTATTCTGTTTAGAAAAACCCACCTTGAAGGATACAAAATCCTACTTAACTTAGTCATCCTTCAATACCTACGTAAAATTCTTCCTTTTCCATGAAGCCTTTCCTCTTTTCCATAAATGGATTTATCCTTTTACCCTATACTAGCAAAAAGAAAATAAATGTGTCTCTATCATTCAAACAGC
The DNA here is from genome assembly GCA_006410615.1 of Neotragus moschatus. Lineage (NCBI taxonomy): Eukaryota > Metazoa > Chordata > Mammalia > Artiodactyla > Bovidae > Neotragus > Neotragus moschatus. Next base: position 27,270 of record SJYA01001221.1, on the reverse strand, counting down.
TAATTTATTCTATTCTAGTGGCATAACTTTCATGAACACTCTTCTTTTAGGAATCTACATCGCCTATCCAAGGATCACATGCACTTTCAGAACAGGGACTGTGTTTTATACTACTCTAATAAATCTCTAAAAATATCTTACATGAGGCAGTGCTAACACATAGTAACTATTGGTGGCTTATGAACTGCATTCTAACAATCTTGCATGCCTTTTCAAATGGACCATTACCTCTGTTACGTCCCAATGGTGTCAAAACTGATCCAAGTCAGTGAGGTAAAGCAGCACATGGGAAAGCTGCGTCTGGATGACGTGAGGCACTCCTCCGAGGCTCTGAAGCCAAGTCAGTTCCTCTTTTGAAAACCCTAAATTGAGTAAGAAAGCCAATTTAAAATAAATCACAAAGCACTTAACACTCTTAAATAATTTTTTAAAAATAGACATGTATCTTCAAGTTAAATTCTTCAAACTGTTTTCTCTGAATTTCTTCATGGATTATTTTTAAAAATGAAATGCCAGCAATGTAATAAAATTTATATAATTATATACACAAAGATGTGACCTGAATCAAATGTGTAATACATTAAGAAACAATATTATACCCTTTATACTGAGGACTTTACCACCTTTATACTTAAATAAATGTGAAAGACAATCATTCTAATTAGTGTCAGGTTTAAAAAAGCAAAAGAACAAGAAAAACAATATGCTCCTTCATACATATACCAAACTCTGTATTCTTACATAATGGCCTTTCAAATGTTTTAAAACTATCCCATCCCTCCTAAGTCTATTTCTTCCACAATTACTGTGTACTTTCTTCTACCTATCCTATTTGTAAGATCTCAGATTCTCTTACCACCTCTATTATACCTAGTCTGACCTATATAAACAACTTGCCGAAGTCCCTCCTGAAAGACAGCTCTAAGAATGATCAGAATACCAGCACAATGTGGTCTGACCCTAGCTACCTGCTTTGACGTTTTCAGATCACTGCACTTCCTCGAACATGCCCTAAAGAGTCATCATCTGGTTTGGAAGCCATATCACACTCCTGATTGATTCCTAATGAGTTTCCTAAAACCACTAAACCCTTTGACAGGTACTACTAATTAAAACATAAAGCCCTCACATCCATCTCAAACGCATACATCCAAAACTATCAAACAAACATATACAAGTCTACTTGTTTCTTTTATATAATATTTATCTTGCTACATTCAGCTCCTTATCAGAACCTTTCAAGCTATTTTCAGATTCTAACATATTTAATAAGTCTCAATTTTAAGTCTTCAGAAAATTTCAAACACTGTCATCTTTATCATCCAATTGCAAAACAAAACTACTGAAGACAGTACAATCATTTAAAGCAACAGCAAAAATACTTACCAATCTAACACATCAAGACTCATTTTACTAATTTTTCTTTGAAATCAATGGAAAGATGGNTAACATATTTAATAAGTCTCAATTTTAAGTCTTCAGAAAATTTCAAACACTGTCATCTTTATCATCCAATTGCAAAACAAAACTACTGAAGACAGTACAATCATTTAAAGCAACAGCAAAAATACTTACCAATCTAACACATCAAGACTCATTTTACTAATTTTTCTTTGAAATCAATGGAAAGATGGCTAATTAAAATCTGATGCTTTTCCTAACACACTGAACATTTTAAACATGTTTAAAATGAATGTTCTGTTCACCATCTTATTAAACTATGCAGTGAGGTTCAAAACTTAGACCCAAACAGGTGAGACAGTAAATCTTAGGAGAATTTTCATACTAGGTTCTTTTCCTTTCCTTAACTTGGCAGATCAGTGTAGTTACCTGTAAGTGTCAAAAATGAGAAGTTAAAATTGTCCGCATTACTGATGTTTAACTGAACACTTCCATTCCATTCTTTCACTGAAGACTTCCATCCAGAAAATAATAAATGGAGACCTAGTCGGAGAAGGCAATGGCACCCCACTCCAGTACTCTTGCCTGGAAACTCACATGGACGGAGGAGCCTGGTAGGCTGCAGTCCATGCGGTCGCTAAGAGTCAGACATGACTGAGCAACTTCACTTTCTCTTTTCACCTTCATGCACTGGAGAAGGAAAAAGCAACCCACTCCAGTGTTCTTGCCTGGAAAATCCCAGAAACGGGGGAGCCTGGTGAGCTGCCGTCTATGGGGTCACACAGAGTCAGACACAACTGAAGTGATTTAGCAGCAGCAGCAACACTACTAGAAGTGACTAACTTGAAGACTCAGGAATAAAGACAGAATATATGACTATTTTTCTTTATTGAAAACAAGTCTAATTTAAGAGCTCAGACAAAAATCAATAGTCTGTATCATCTTTATATGAAGGGTTCAAGTACCATAATATGGAAAACATTTCTAACACATATTTATGTAAAGTTTCCTTGCAAAGCATAACTGGTCCACACATATGGTACAACTTAAAAAATTTTCCACACCACTCAAAACTCAGATTCAAGGAGCGAAGATGAAGTTCTGCTTTTCAGTAGTAGGTTCATCTGCTATGTATTTACTACCTCATCTTTATAAAAAAAAGTCTTACCTTGCTTATATAAAAGAGCTAAGTTTAAACAAGCTCCTGCTTCCTACCTAAGCAAAAGCATCTTAACTAGGTAAAGAATACTTCCGTTTAAAGCCACTCTGTGATAACTATGCATTCCTATACTTTGCAAAGCTTTATAACTAGTCTACTTCACAATATTGCAGCTAAAGTATTGATAGGGGACTTAAGGGAATAGCTAAACATAAATCAGCTTCTCGTTAAATGAAGATTATCCTGCTATGAGATCAGTTTCCAGTGATATCTTTAAAAACTCTCTTCAAGGTAAGACTAAGAAGGAATACAAGCAAATGTCAACCATGGACACAGCAAAAAAAAAAAAAANCTGGAAAAACCATAGCCTTGACGAGATGGACCTTTGTTGGCAAAGTAATGTCTCTGCTTTTGAATATGCTATCTAGGTTGGTCATAACTTTCCTTCCAAAGAGTAAGCGTCTTTTAATTTCATGGCTGCAGTCACCATCTGCAGTGGGATTCTATGTTGAAAGTCAGAAGGTATAAGCACCAGGTTAATGTTCTTATTCCCAAGGATGATAGGATGGTAGCTCAAAAGTTTTAACAAATGATACAGCTCAACACGAAACAATCCACACAGGGGCCCAGCTTCAAAATACCAAGACAGCCAGCTTAGTGCCTCCCAATTGAACATCAGCCCTGAGGAAAATAAGATACAAGGATGTGCATGTAACTATAGGTAACTATAAACTCTGAATCCGGATATCAAAACCCCTAAATTTACAGGGAAAGAAATGAGACAGTCTTCCTTATTATACTCAACTAAAGAAAATGTTAAAATTAACAAATGGCTGTTACAGACCTTGGGGCATTATTTCCAAAATATTATCCCTTAAAACAGCATTTTGCAATTAACATACTATAGTCAGAAGTTTACTTTTTTAAAACTTTATTTCCATAACTTTAGAATGATTACACACACACATGCACAGCTATTCTGTATTTGCCTTTAGTTTCTGAAAACAACAGGTGAGTAAGCATGAGTGTCACCAGCAATATTTCACATTTCTCCATGGTTTTGAAACTGTACGGGTTAGTTTTTTATTTTTTCTAATGTGAGCAATTGTCTTTTTCTTACTTCTCTGCATTCTATAAAATAAAATAACAAGCCTTGATTGTTCCTGCTGTGCTTATAGTAAATATGTGTGAGAATGGTTAGGATAGAGAGGAAAACCAGCCCTCTCATCTGTGGAGACAATAGCTGGTGGTTTTCACTATGCAGTAAGAAACTAGAAAACTTTTAGCTCTGAGACTTCCACTGCTAAGACTCCATTCTAAAAGGAAAACCAGACACATAAATAGAGGCTTATGTATAAGCTATGTATAAGAATGTTGGTCCCACCAATGTTTACAGAGCGGAAAATCAGAAACAGTCTAAATGTGCAGCAGTTAGGGAACGATTATAGAAAGTATGGTAAATCCTTAGGAAGGAATACACTGAAGCCTTTTTTTCAAGTATTTTGGGGACTTCCCAGGTGTTCCAGTGGTTAAAACTCCACTCTCCGAATGCAGGAGAGCATGTTCAACCCCATGTGCTGCAATTAAGATCTGGCACAGCCAAATAAATAGGTAAATAAAAATTAAAAATACTTTTAAGAATATTTAGGGATGTGGGGAAATCTTCAGTGGAAGGATCAGACCAAAAAGTTAGTCAGAGAACTTTTTTTTGGTAGAAATATTCCAGCTAATAAGTGAAGAAGGAATGAAAGGATTAAAACATCACCATTTTTAAGACCCCTTAGTAAACTAATGGTAATGATCATAAACAGCTTCTTAAATCACGGAGGGTGAAACAAACATTACCTACCTTATTAAAGAACGCAATACTATCTTTTAAAAAGACTTACTAAAAAATTCAAAGTTGAATATGATCAAGCCCACATCCATGGAATGTGTGTAAATTAAGGGCAGAAAGGACACCCTGGCAATGTAATCAGCACCTCCTGGATACAGGAAACGAGACCAACCACCTGGTTTCTTCTGGGGAAAAGCTGATTTGAAGGAATAAAAAGAGATTGAGTAACTCTCTTGGTAATTGTCCCATTGCTCTCGAAATGATGGGGATTATTTTCAAGTATCTTTTCATATGGGTTTCTAACATAATTACACAGTGATAAGAGAACAGACCCTGTGTGATTCCAGTGCCTTTAAGATCATGAAATTTTTGCACCTTATTTTATGTCCCTGGGTAAGTTCCAGTGTCTCCTAGTTTACAGTCTATGGGAGCTTGAATAGAATTTGTGTCTTACTTTTCTGTAATAATTGTATAAATCTTAATTATATTGAATTGGTTCATAGTGTTTTTCAGGTCTAGTATATCCTTCTATTTCTCTATATATTCATTCTCTTAATTTTTGAGAGTTTGATACTAAAACTCCAACTAAAAATCTTTATTTTCTTAAAAAATAATTGTAATATACAGTGTAGCTATATGTAATCTTGTTCTGTATTTTCCAAGTCTCCTGTAAATGTGTTATTGCACTTTCATAATTTAAAAAATTAAAATAAAAAACTATGTATAAAATAAGTAAGCCCCAAGGATATATTGTACAGCACAGAGAATATAGTCATCATTTCATAATAACTTTAAATGGAGTATAATCTATAAGTACACTGATTCACTGTATTGTAATCCTGAAACAAATATAATATTCTAAATCGACTACGTGCTCGGGCGTGCTCAGTCTCCTCAGTCCTGTCTGACTCTGCTACCCTGTGGATTATAGAACACCAGGCTGTTCTGTCCGTGGGATTCTCCAGGCAAGAATACTGGAGTAGGTTGCCCTGCCCTCCTCCAGGGGATCTTCCTAACCCAGGGACTGAACTGACATCTGCTGTGTCTCCTGCATTGCAGGCGGATTCTTTACCGCTGAGCCACCAGGGAAGTAAATCAACTATACTTCGATATAAATACCCTCCTCAAAAAAGAGAGTGAGTAGGAAGCTAATGGAGAAGGCAATGGCACCCCACTCCAGTACTCTTGCCTGGAAAATCCCATGGATGGAGGAGCCTGGTAGGCTACTGTCTATGGGGTTGCAAAGAGTCGGACACGACTGAGCGACTTCACTTTCACTTTTGACTTTCACGCATTGGAGAAGGAAATGGCAACCCACTCCAGTATTCTTGCCTGGAGAATCCCAGGGATGGGGGAGCCTGGCGGGCTGCCGTCTATGGGGTCGCACAGAGTCAGACAGGACTGAAGCGACTTAGCAGCAGCAGCAGCAGCAGCAGGAAGCTAAAGATCAGAGACTCTTAAGTGATACATCAACCAAGAACACTGATTTAAACAAAGAAGCCAAATTATATATTATGGCAATGAAGGAAATATGAAGACTAGATCTTTGATAATATTAACAAATCATGGATAATGATAAAGGCATTTTAATTATTTTTTTTAAAGACTTACTGCCTTTTAAGAAAACATGCTGAAACATTTATGGATGAAATGATGATATAAGATTATTTGCTTTGGTTTGGTTTAGGATTTGCTTCTGTCATCTCTATGAGGGGTTAGGAGGTGAGGTGGGTCAAGCAGAAATAAAAAAAGTTTGTCCATAGCTGAAAACTGTTGAAGCTGGAGGATAAGAGAATATGGAGATTTATGTTCTATTTTTTATGTGTGAAAATTTCTATACTATAATCTTTAAAAAAAAAACAAAAACAAAAAAAACTAGTAGACCCATTGTTTTTTTTAAAAAAGCAAGTAGGTCATAAGAGAGTAAGATTTCCAATAATGAATCAACAACCTACAAAAAGCTATATAATGGTTATCCTACTGGAAATTTTAATATAAATAAATTCACTTATTTGGGAAAGTTTCTTTCAGGTTATATGTTGTATTTGGAAAATATAACAGTCATACCCAGGGGCAAGTGACAAGACTTATCTGTGCACCTGGGTCTTCGCTGCCAATGCCTGTGACACTTAACTATTTTACCATTACCACACTACCATTCTCAGAATATAAGGCAAATCTTGCCTAAATCACTATCACCGGCCCCAGAGGGTCCTAGTCCAGAGGCTTAAAGAAGGTCTTCCTCCAGAAATTAGACACGGTCCTTGTGTAGTTCTGTCCTCTAGAATCTTTCTCCTAAGTAACAAAAGAACANCCATTACCACACTACCATTCTCAGAATATAAGGCAAATCTTGCCTAAATCACTATCACCGGCCCCAGAGGGTCCTAGTCCAGAGGCTTAAAGAAGGTCTTCCTCCAGAAATTAGACACGGTCCTTGTGTAGTTCTGTCCTCTAGAATCTTTCTCCTAAGTAACAAAAGAACAAGAGGAGAAAGGCAAAGATGTTCTGGGTTTTTTAAAGAATCATCTGGGTGGGTCAAGTTGTTTCTTTCTTTCTTCAGTGCACATTTACAAAGTCCCTCAGCTGTGACAAGCTTCAGTGTTAGGTCTTGGTGACACAGTCCCTACTCAGAGGCTGTCTCCTGGGGGAGATAGAGAAGTAAGGAGACAGGTAGTAAATAGCTTCTTCATCTGAATAAGATCAATTTAATTTGAAAGAGGAAGTAGGTTTACAGCAACCCCTTTTCTCTTCATTGCCAGATTACCTCATTGCTTTAAAAGAAAATGAGCTCTTCCTCCTCAAGTGTTTGGCAAAGGATAGTCACCAGATTTGTGTAAAAAAAAAAAAAAAGTATACATAGTCAATTAGGGATGGGTTACAAATTCCTACTTGGGGAGTCTCCAAATTGGGAACCTGGGAGTAAGGTGGAAAGGAGATTTTCCCCTTTGAATACTTTATGCCTTAAAAATTTTGACCCATGTGAATGTATTGCTTAATGTAATTAGTTGTTAAAGATTAAATAAGTAAATAAAAATAAAGATTAAAATGGAGACTGTAATGCCTAAGAAAGGATAAAGAGATTAACATCACAGGGCCATTTGTTCCTAATGTAAAAACTAATACAAATCACTCTATTGAGAATCAAAAGGGCCATTATAATTAAATGACACATAATAGCAGATTTTCTTTTACAGAGAAGCCCCTTATGGGCGAAGTTGGTGAATTCTGAATAAAATCTCTAAGTTAGATAACAGTATTGTATCAATATTAACTTCCTGACTTTAATAATAGAACTGTGTCTTTTTTAAGAAACACACATCAAAACATTACAGGTAAAAAGCTGTCAGATCTGCAACTTTCTCTGAAAGAGTGGGGATGAGGTACATAGAGAAAGACAGAGAGATAATAATAACAAAGTAGACTCAATAAAATGTTAATATTTACTGGCAAAGAGGAGGAGCGCCTGGAACTTTCAGACACTAACGGTAGAAGTAAAAAAATTATGAGGCTCTGTCCCATCCCCCCAAGCCAGTAGCTCTGCTGCGCAGCTCCCTTAGCGGTTGCCACCGCTGGAGACGGTTGGAAGAACCGTTGTGGGAGCTCTACCCGAGGCGGGCGAATTCTACTTCCTTACAACCAGGTCCCGCGAGCACCGGAGTCGGCGCTACTGTCGCCCGACAGGGTATATTGAGATCTTCAGAAGTAGCAGGAGTGAAATCAAAGGATTTTATGATCCACCAAGAAGACTGCTGGGCCAGCGACCAGGACCATATGGTAGACCAATAGGAGGAAGAGGGGGTTATTATGGAGCTGGGCGTGGAAGTATGTATGACAGAATGCGACGAGGAGGTGATGGATATGATGGTGGTTATGGAGGTTTTGATGACTATGGTGGCTATAATAATTATGGCTATGGAAATGATGGCTTTGATGACAGAATGAGAGATGGAAGAGGTATGGGAGGACATGGTTATGGTGGAGCTGGTGATGCAAGTTTGGGTTTTCATGGTGGTCATTTTGTACATATGAGAGGACTGCCTTTTCGTGCAACTGAAAATGATATTGCTAATTTCTTCTCACCACTAAATCCAGTCCGAGTGCATATTGATATTGGAGCTGATGGCAGAACAACAGGAGAAGCAGATGTAGAGTCTGTGACCCATGAAGATGCGGTAGCTGCCATGTCTAAAGATAAGAATAACATGCAACATCGATACATTGAACTTTTCTTGAATTCAACTCCTGGAGGCGGCTCTGGAATGGGAGGTTCTGGAATGGGAGGCTACGGCAGAGATGGAATGGGTATGTAAAGCTTTTTAAATATTAAGCCAAGTTAGACACTTAGCAAGTCAATCTCAAACCTTTTTTTTTTTTTTTAAAGATAATCAGGGAGGCTATGGATCTGTTGGAAGAATGGAAATGGGGAACAATTACAGTGGAGGATATGGTACTCCTGATGGTTTGGGTGGTTATGGCCGTGGTAGTGGAGGCAGTGGCGGTTATTACGGGCAAGGTGGCATGAGTGGAGGTGGATGGCGTGGGATGTACTAAAAGCATAACCACACATATAAAAGTCCTGACAACAGCATCTGGTCTACTAGATTTTCTTACAGAATTACTTTCTTTTGTATTTTAAGAACTTTATAATGACTAAAGGAATGTGTTTTCAAAATATTATTTGGTAAAGCAACAGATTGTGATGGGAAAATCTGTTTTCTGTAGGTTTTATTTGTTGCATACTTTGACTTAAAAAAATAAATTTTTATATTCAAAAAACAAAATTGACAATTTTTGAAACCAGACAGTGCTTTAGTAATGTTAAACATAGACTTATATGACCTAGCAATTACACTACTAGGTATTTACCCAAGAGAAATTAAAACATAGAGATCCAAAACGTGTGTATAAGAATGTTCATATCAACTTTATTCATAATAGCCCAAAGTGTAAACAATCTCCATGTTCATCAATAGGAGAGTGAATCACGTTCATCAATAGGAGATGAATAAACAGATGTTTATCAATAGGAGAGTAAATAAACAAATGTATTCCCACACAAATGTTTCACAAACATATGTATCCACCTGCAAAGTGGGAGACCTGAGTTCCCTCTGATCCCTGGGTTGGGAAGATCCCCTGGAGAAGGGAAAGGCTACCCACTCCAATATTCTGGCCTGGAGAATTCCATGGACTGTATAGACCATGAGGTGAAAAAGGATCAAACACTGAGTCACTTTCACTTCACTTCATTCACACACTGGACACTGAAAATGATTCTCCATGGGTCTTTTGTGTTTCCACATGTCTTATGAACAGAGGCACTGACGGTTTTTCTCCAATCTTCTTAAAAAAACACCTGCATAGCAGATACTCTTGGAAAATCTAGTTTTTCCATCTGGGGCAGAGGGCAAGTTTTTTTGGAGTCCAATATGATGAAGATAATATCTCCTTCCGGGAACAAAGGTTGGGCAGATTTTCTTGCAGCCTGTTATTAAAGACTGAGATTTTCTAAGCTTAGGGTTCCTCAGTTATGACTCAAGATTTACTATGTGTGGACATTTAGGTTGTTTTTACCTGTATAAGTTTATTGAGGCATAATTTACATGCAACAAAATCATGTTTGATCTGGTACAAGCATGAATCCGAGGCAGCCTAACTTGTTAGCTTGCAAATAGGATAAAATCTCAGATTCTTCATAGTCTTTGACAGTGGAATGCTGCTCAGCAATAAAAAGGAATGAATCACTGAGACACACAGCAGTACAAAAGAATCTTGAAAACATTATGCTGAGTGAAAAAGCCGAGCCCAAATCAACTATAATACTGTCTGACTTTATTTATTAAAAATTCTCCATCAAGCAAAATAAATCTGTATTAATAGAAGTCACAGCAGCAGCTGCCTGAGACAGGGGATTGGAGGCGTGTTGACTACAGAGGTAAAGGAGGAAGGATTTTCCTGATAGTCCAGTGGTTTGCAGTGAGTGGGACACAGGTTCAGGGCACTGAGAGTCTACCTGCTGTGCTACCACTGAGCCCATGCACCGCAAATACTAGGTGAGGAAGAGCCCGCGGGATGAACTAAGCCCTGAGGCAGGCAAATAACTAAGTATGAAAAAAAGAGGTGAGGGAGGAGACTTTCTAGCATGGTGGGAGTGATGGAACTATTTTGTATCTCTATTGTGTTTGTATGGATGTATATATTTATTGAAAATTCTCCATCAAGCAAAATAAATCTGTACTAATAGAAGTCACATCAGCAGTTGCCTGGGACAGGGTATTTGAGCCATGTTGCCTACAGAGATAAAGGATGAAAGGATCTTCCCAACCCAGGGAGCGAACCCAGGTCTCCCGCATTGCAGATGGATTCTTTACTGTCTGAGCCACCAGGGAAGCCCTTATAAAACACCTAAGCAACTAAAACCTTGAAAAATTATCAGGAAGTTTAGGAACAGCAAAGGGAACACGTGCCAAATTCACAAGATCATCTCTTGAGGCTTATTCTTTCCATTTGTACATAAGAGTGAAGTACTGCTGCTGCTGCTGCTGCTAAGTCGCTTCAGTTGTGTGTGACTCTGTGCGACCCTATGGGGCGGGGGCGGGGGGGGCACTGTCTCTGGGATTCTCCAGGCAAGAATACTGGAGTGGGTTGCCATTTCCTTCTCCAATGCATGAAAGTGAAAAGCTAAAGTGAAGTCTCTCAGTCGTGTCCGACTCTTTGCAACCCCATAGACAGTAGCCTACCAGGCTCCTCCATCCATGGGATTTTCCAGGNGGGGGGGGGGGGGGCACTGTCTCTGGGATTCTCCAGGCAAGAATACTGGAGTGGGTTGCCATTTCCTTCTCCAATGCATGAAAGTGAAAAGCTAAAGTGAAGTCTCTCAGTCGTGTCCGACTCTTTGCAACCCCATAGACAGTAGCCTACCAGGCTCCTCCATCCATGGGATTTTCCAGGCAAGAGTACTGGAGTGGATTGCCATTTCCTTCTCCAGAGAGTGAAGTACTAGATTATATAAAATATACATGTGTACACTATGATATAATGTATGGTAAGGATATTAACTGTACTTCTCTATATAAGCTGTACCTGGAGAAGGCAGTATGTAGTGAGTGAGCCCAGTGCTGATAGCAGGCTACCAGATAGAATTCGCTGCACCATCATTTGAAAGTTGTACAACTTTGAGCAAGCTGTTTTATGTTTAAGTCCTTTAGTTTCCTCATCGATAAAATGTGGGTTATATTAGTACTTATTTTATTACACCATTGTGAGGACAAAATGGGTATATATAGACAGAAAGAGAAAGAGGGAGAATTGGACATAGTCCCTATTGTAAAAGAGGCAGAACCTGACACATCTTAGTTTTCACCTGGGACTCTTAACAAAAAGACAGATTAACAAGAGAAAACCAGTTTACTAACACCTACAAGCACACGTCACACGTCATGTGTTAGAAATCTAAACAAAAAATAACTTAAAATGACAGCTTAGAATGCTTGCTTACAGAGCATCATCAGCAAAGACAATAAATTTGTAGAGAAATGACAGGATAAAGGAAAGCAGCATAGGCTTCCAAGGTCAGCCAGCTGTGGGGAAGTACTGTGTATGCAGGAGGAAACAAATGGAGCAAGATTCGAGGCTCCCTCTGGGCTGATAGAATGGCTTCTTTCCTCCTGGTGCAGGGAGGGGCCCTTCCACGCGGGAGTTTTATCTCCTACTTGCACAAAGTAAAAGGAGGGTCAGAGCATCCTACTTGCATCTGCTGTTTCTTAAGTGCCTTTAATCAACATGACAAAGGGGTATATTTTGGGGTGATGTATTCCGGTTTCCTTCACTGTTATGTAACATGACAATGCCAAATGGTAGTAGGAAGTAGAGTAACAGAAATTCTCATATTTTGCTGGGAGCTCTATAAAATGGTACCTTCACTTTTGAAAACCATTCTTCATTTTTTTAAAAATTGACCTTAATGTATACTTACTGTATGACGAAGTAATTCCACTTCTAGGTATTTCCAGTTCTAGGTATTTACGCAAGAGAAATGAAAACTTACATTCATGAGAAATTTTGCTCAGGAATGCTCATCACAGCTTTATTCATAACTGGAAATAACCCAAATGCCCATCAACAAAAGATCAAATAAACAAAGTGTGATATGTTCCTACTCAGCAATAAAAAGGAACAGCTGAAACACACAATAACATGGATAAACTTCACACATTATTTTGATCAAAAGAACCTACATACTACAGAGTACATATTGTATAGTTCAATTTTTATGAATTTCAACAATGGACAAAACTAATTCGTAAACTAATTTTTAAAGATTTAGTAGTGGCTACCTCTTACAGGGTTAGAAGTAGTGACCTGAAAGATACACAAGGGAACTTCTGAGGTGACAGAAAAATCTATACTTTGATAGGGATGTGAGTTACACAGAGACGTACATTTGTCAAAGCTCATAAAACTATCTTCTTAAGATGTGTGCATGTCATTGTTTTAATAGCTAAGAATTCTATCTTTATGGAACAAGCAGCTAATTCATCTCTTTTATTTTAAAATTTTATTTACTTATCATTTATTGATCATAAACAGTTCTATACACTGTGTATATACTATACACTATATACACACACACACACACTATGGTGTCTTGTGCTGTGCTTAGTTGCTCAGTCATGTCCGACTCTTTGTGACCCCATGGACTGTAGCATGCCAGGCTCCTCTGTCCATGGGGAGTCTCCAGGTAAGAAGAATGGAGACGTTGCCATGCCCTCCTCCAGGGGATTTTCCCAACCCAGGTCTCCTGCATTGAAAGCGAATTCTTTACCAACTGAACCACCCGGGAAGCCCATATATATATATATATATAGGCACTATACACTTTGTATGTACATCTCGGATATGCAGATGACACCACCCTTATGGCAGAAAGTGAAGAAGAACTAAAGAGTTTCTTGATGGAAGTAAAAGAGGAGAGTGAAAAAGTTGGCTTAAAACTCAACATTCAGAAAACTAAGATCATGGCAAATAGATAGGGAAACAATGGAAATAGTGACAGACTTTATATTTTGGGGCTCTAAAATCACTGCAGATGGTGACTGCAGCCATGATATTAAAAGACGCTTGCTCTTTGGAAGGAAAGTTATGACCAACCCAGACAGCATATTAAAAAAAGCAGAGACATTACTTTGCCGACAAAGGTCCATATAGTCAAAGCTATGGTTTTTCCAGTAGTCATGTATGGATGTGAAAGTTGGACTATAAAGAAAGCTGAGTGCTGAAGAAGTGATGCTTTTGAACTGGGTGTTGGCAAAGACTCTTGAGAGTCCCTTGGACAGCAAGGAGATCCAACCAGTCTATCCTAAAGGAAATCAGTCCTGAATATTCATTGGAAGGACTGATGATGAAGCTGAAACTCCAATACTTTGGCCACCTGATGGGAAGAACGGACTCATTTGGAAAGATCCTACTGCTGGAAAAGATTGAGGGCAGGAGGAGAAGGGGATGGCAGAGGATGAGATGGTTGGATGGCATCACCGACTCAATGGACATGAGTTTGAGTAAGCTCCGGGAGTTGGTGATGATGGACAGGGAAGCCTGGTGTGCTGCAGTCCATGAGATTGCAAAGAGTCAGATACAACTGAGTGACTGAACTGAACTGAATTGATACATTTTGTTATAAGCACTCTCATATAATTTATAATCAATGGTTTAGGTGTTCTTAGTATCTTTATTATATAGCAATGTATAATAATATAAATTAATAAAAATGAATTATTATAATAATATATTGGTTTAGAACAAGTTAAATAACTTAACCAAGTCCACACTACTAGTGAGAGATATTACTGGGGTTAGAAGTCTTATTGCTTGCAATGTGATCCTGTCTTCCTTACTTCAAACTGAGTTTCTGATGCAATCTTATAACTAGACCAAATCATGTTAACTGTAGTTCAGTTACATATATTTTTAAAAATTATAGACACATGTACCACAATGTTCATCGCAGCAGTGTTTACAATAGCTAGGGCATGGAATTAACCTAGATGTCCATCAGCAGATGAATTGATAAGAAAGTTGTGGTATGTATACACAATGGAATATTACTCAGCTGTTAAAAAGAATGCATTTGAATCAGTGCTAGTGGGGTGGATAAAACTGGAGCGTATTATACAGAGTGAAGTAAGTCAGAAAGAAAAACGCCAATACAGTATATTAACGCATATATATGAAATTTAGAAAGATAGTAATGATGACCCTATATGTGAGATAGCAAAAGAGACACAGATGTAACTTTTGGACTCTGGGATAAGGCGAGGGTGGGATGATTTTAGAGAATAGCATTGAAACAAATATATTACCATATGTGAAATAGGTCGCCAGTCTAGGTTCAATGCATGAGACAGGGCGCTCAGGGCCGTTGCACTGGGATAATGCTGAGGGATGGGTTGGGGAGGGAGGTGGGAGGAGNTGAAGGAGCACACTGGTGGCTTGGCCTTGAGCCTGATCCTGCTGGTCAGTGAACCCTTGAGACTCAAGCTTAAGAAACTGTGTCTCAAAGAGTAGATCTTTTGTATTTGAGGCAACAGATTTTGTATTCAATGAGGGGCTTTGATTGGACCTTGGAGACCATGATCTCCTGAAATCCATATAAATGTTTAGGGATTTGACTTGCACACTAGGTTCCCTGGTGTCCTTCCCAGCAGAGGCTCCCTCCACAACCTCCTGGGCCCTGGAAGATGGGGGACACTCATCGAGGTCCACAACTATCACATTAGAGCAAGTTTCTGGGAAGGCCTGCCCCTTAGTTTTCTTCTGTGGCTCACTCCTGGCCATTGCTGAACTTGGACTTGGCTCCAGGCTGCCTTTCTCAGTTTCCACAACAGACGCACTGAGCCACATTCTGCTCCCAAAGTTGTATTTGGGGGCCGGAGAAGATGGTTTGTTTTCCTGTCCAGTCAGAGGGACATCTGAGGGCTTATGGGTGTCACCAGGTGTGGTCCTCCCAGGTACCCCCAGATTTTCTCAGTCGCCCTCCATTAGGGGACAGGGAGCGGACTCTCCAGTGGGGCAACTGCCTCTGTGGTTATCAGTTTCTCTCCTGCATGGGGCTGAGGAGGTTTTCTCAAGCCCTCGGTTAGTAGGGCTGAGTGGTCTCCAGATTCTCAGGTGGCCTTCAATGGGGGCCCTTGAACCTTTCGGTGATGGATGTACAGTTGTTTCGAACTGAGCCTGAGGTCGTGGATGATATAGGGGTATGACTGGAGTCAAGGATTGGGGTCGGGCCTGGATCTTCATATGAGCCCGAGAAGATGGGTGACAGAGAGGGATGTTTAGATTCAAGGGTATCGGTTGGGCTCGGATCTCCATGTGAGCCCGAGGAGGTGGTTGAAACTGGGACATGGTTGGAGTTGAGGGTTGGTGGTGGTCCTGGACCTCCATGGAAATCTTAGATGTTGGTGGACACTGAGGCATGGTTGTCTGACCTTTACCTCCCCAAGGTAGGGGTCGGGCCTGGGTCTTCATGTGAGCCTGAGCAGGTGGTTGAAACTGGGGCATTTTTGGAGTCCAGCGTAGGTGTTGGACCTGGGTCTCCACGTGAGCCTGAGGTTGTGGTGGTTGACACTGGGACATGGATGGAGTCCCGAGTAGGGGTGGAACCCGGGTCTCCATGTGAGCCTGAAGTTGTGCTTGAAATTGAGGCATGGTTAGAGCCAGGAGTTGGGATTGGACCCAGTTCTCCATGTGAGTTCGTGGCTGTGGTGGTTGATACTGGGACATGGATGGAGTCTGGAGTAGGGGTGGAACCTGGGTCTCCATATGGGCCTGAAGTGGTGCTTGAATGTGAGGCATGGTTTGAGCCAAGAGTTAGGATTGGACCTGGGTCTCCATGTGAGTTTGAGGTGGTGGTTGAAATTGGGGCATGTTTGGAGTCCAAGGTAGGGACTGATCCTGAGTCTCCATGTGAGCTTGAGGTTGTGGTGGTTGACACTGGGACATGGATGGAGTTTGGAATAGGGGTGGAACCTGGGTCTTCACGTGAGCCCAAAGTGGTGGTTGAAAATGAGGTATGGTTTCAGCCAAGAGTTGGATCGGACCAGGGTCTCCATATGAGCTCAAGGTGGTGGTTGAAATTGGGGTGTGATTGGAGTCCATGGTGGGGGCTGGGCCTTAGTCTCCATGTGAGTCTGAGGTGGTGGCTGAAAGTGAGGCATGGTTGGAGCCAAGAGTTGGGCTTGGGCCTGGGTCTCCATGTGAGTGCAAGTTGGTGTTTGAGAGTGAGGCATGGTTGAAGCCAAGATTTGGGCACTGGACTGGGTCTCCATGGAAACTTCAGATCATTGTTGACATTGTAGCATGATTGGAGTCAAGGGTAGCAGTTGGACCTGGGTCTCCATGTGACCCAGAGGTGATGGCTGCAACTGGGGCATGGTTGGAGTCAAGGATTGAGGTTGAGCCTGGGTGGCAGGGTGGGTCAAGTGCTTGGCCAGTGACAGTTTTGAAGTTCCTTTAGCTGGAAGATGGAACGGTTTGGCTTTAGAGTGTTCATTAAATAAGACGGGGCATAACTCTAGAGGTGACCCAGGTACTGTGACAGCAACTACAAGAGAGACTCACTGTGCAGAAAAGGAAGCTGACTGCATGTCTTCTGTAGACAGTCCCCCAAAGTGTCAGGATATTGAGGCTTCTCAGAACCAAGCAGCTGTTCACGTTTGCCATTTCTGTTCCAGAAGTGTTGGTGATCCAAAGTGTCCTGTTTGTGACCCAGTGACTCAATCCTCTTCCCCAAAGAATTCAGGGGGTAGCCTGCCTCCTCCTCCTTTTCTTCCTCCTTACAAAACTTGAGTTCCACTCTCTTGGTGATTAGTATTTCCAGCAGCTCCTGGACATCAGGGTTGATAAAAGCGCGGCTACCCGCCTCTTCCTGCCTGTTTCTGGGATCTCCCAAGAAAGAGACATCTGGTGGGGAGAGGGGAAGGCTTTCTTTCTGGGACTGTAAGTGTGTCAAGGTAGAGAAGCTCTGAGCTTTGGCTGCTTCCTGCCCCCAGGCCAGTGCTGATCCAGGGCTGCTTGAACAGACAATGCCTGAGATGGCTGGTCTCCAAGGGGAGTGTGGAGATGACCTGTGTTGGATGGTGCCCAGTGCGAGTGCCGTAGAGTCACCCTGAGTGAGACTCACCATGGAGCCTGATGGTTTTGAGGCAGAGCAGGGTGCTGGAGGTAGAGGGCAGGCTCTCCCATGACAGGGGCTTGGTGGGAAGGGGAAAGAGCCAGTGGCCAGGGTGAAAGGCTGTCCAGGGGAAATAAATGCTCTGGTGTTGCAGAGGCACTCAGGTATGACTCTGAGTAAGTGGAAGCTGAGCCTGAAGAAATGGTAGAAGCCCACAGTAGAGGCTGCTTGGTCAGAGGAGCTGGGGAAATGGTGGGAGCTGCCTCTTCCCTGCATGGTTGGTGGGCTCCAGCAGGAACTGCTTTGCAAACCTCACCAGGTGAATCTTGACATGAGACCTCATGAAAGCTGCCTTTGGCAGGGAACCTCCCTAGGTGTCTGCAGGAGACATGAAGAACAAGCTTCAGCCAGGAGCTGCCAGGCCAGGAGGACCAGACAGGCCAGGCAGGGGTGGGCAGCTGCACCCCACAGCACTGCATGGTCCCAGTACTGACTGCACAATGCTTCTGCTGTTCCTCACCACAGGGTGATAGCCATACCCCATCCCCAGGACACCTCCTCCCAGCTCAGCCTCAGGCTGCCAGCATCCCTGGGCTCACACCATAGGCTCTAGAAGAAGCCCCTAGAAGGAAAGGGTAGATTCTCTACCTTTGCAGAAGTGAAGTCAGGTCCCAGACCTCTTCCAGTGCTTCCAGGAAATCTCTGCAAGCTGGAAATCAGCAGACTGGGTCATGATGGTGAAGNAAGCCCCTAGAAAGAAAGGGTAGATTCTCTACCTTTGCAGAAGTGAAGTCAGGTCCCGGACCTCTTCCAGTGCTTCCAGGCAATCTCTGCAAGCTGGAAATCAGCAGACTGGGTCACGGTGGTGCAGATAGGAGCCTAGGGGTCTTACAGGAAGTTGAGTGCACCGTCTCTTTAAGAGGCACCACTGGGAGACTGGAGCCCAAGCACCAGTGTCCAACACCACTCATGATCCCTGACAGTGACGGTGAAGCTCGTGAAAGGGTTTATCACTTAAAGTTTTCCATATTCTTTACTCCTTGCTGCCCTCACAACCTACCTGTAGGGGAAATGGGCAGGTATCACTTTGCAGGTGAATCTGAGCAAAGTTAAACCATGTGTCCTACGTGTACTGGAGGGCTCACCTCCCAATCCAGGTGCTAGTAGTCCAGTGCAACCCACACGCCCCTTTGGTACAGGATCTTTTCCAGGCCCCTCACAGCTACATTCTACACACGGAATCTGGGAAGTATCTGGAGTCTGCTCTCCTTCTCAGAAGCCTCCCTGGGGGCTCTGTTTCTCAAAGGAGAAGTCCAGCCACTGGCCCCCCTCAGAGTCCGTGGAGCTGGGGCCTCATGGCCAGAGAGGTGGGGACCAACTGTGGGTCCCCACTCATGGCTGGATGTCAGAACTCACCTTTCAAAGCTCCATTTCTCTTGCTGCTCCTGCTTCTTCCCCNCAGAGTCCGTGGAGCTGGGCCTCATGGCCAGAGAGGTGGGGACCAACTGTGGGGGCACTCATGGCTGGATGTCAGAACTCACCTTTCAAAGCTCCATTTCTCTTGCTGCTCCTGTTCTTCCCCTTCATTCCATTCGATGCTGAGAGAGAGAGAGAAAAAATGACAGCTTAAGACCCAAATCTCAGTCTCCCTTCTCTGGCAAGCATCAGGCACTAGTGTCCATACATAATATGACTTTCTACATTTCACTGACAGAACTCTGTGATGTTTCTTTCCTTTCTCTCATTTTTAAAGTGGATAAAATATTTTCTGTTTTCCTTCTTTGAAGAACAAAAGATGATTTTCAGTGTGAGAGGCACTCGGTACTTCTTTCGTCACTGTTCCTCTGCTCAAGAAACACACACATTCTCAGACTGTGGGTGAATCTTCGCTCCATCAGGTGGATCTCTGCTTCTTGATACCAGCCCCACCCCCAGCCCCTGCTCTGAGGCTCTTGGGGCTTCAGCATTGCCAGANCATTTTGGACTGTAGGGCAAGATGTTTCAATGGACCCAATCTGGTGTTGAGATGATGATGACTGGACTAGGCGAGAGGGTGATGGATGGATAGTTGTTTCGAACTGAGCCTGAGGTCATGGATGATACAGAGGCATGACTGGAGTCAAGGATTGGGGTCGGGCCTGGATCTCCATATGAGCCCGAGAAGATGGGTGACAGAGAGGGATGTTTAGGTTCAAGGGTATCAGTTGGGCTTGGATCTCCATGTGAGCCCAAGGAGGTGGTTGAAACTGGGGCATGGTTGGAGTTGAGGGTTGGTGGTGGCCCTGGACCTCCATGGAAATCTTAGATGTTGGTGGACATTGAGGCATGGTTGCCTGACCTTTCCCTCCCCAAGGTAGGGGTTGGGCCTGGGTCTTCATGTGAGCCCGAGCAGGTGATTGAACCTGGGGCATGTTTGGAGTCTAGCGTAGGTGTTGGACCTGGGTCTCCATGTGAGCCTGAGGTTGTGTTGGTTGACACTGGGACATGGATGGAGTCCAGAGTAGGGGTGGAACCTGGGTCTCCATGTCGGCCTGAAGTGGTGCTTGAATGTGAGGCATGGTTTGAGCCAAGAGTTGGGATTGGACCTGGGTCTCCATGTGAATTCGAGGTGGTGGTTGAAACTGGGGCATGTTTGGAGTCCAAGGTAGGGATTGGTCCTGAATCTCCATGTGAGCTGGAGGTTGTGGTGGTTGACACTGGGACATGGATGGAGTTTGGAGTAGGGGTGGAACCTGGGTCTTCATGTGAGCCCAAAGTGGTGGTTGAAAATGAGGTATGGTTTCAGCCAACAGTTGGGATCCGACCAGGGTCTCCATATGAGCTTGAGGTGGTGGTTGAAATTGGGGTGTGATTGGAGTCCATGGTGTGGGGTGGGCCTGAGTCTCCATGTGAGTCAGAGGTGGTGGTTGAGAGTGGGGCATGATTGAAGCCAAGATTTGGGTACCAGACTGGGTCTCCATGGAAACTTAAGATGATGGTTGACATTGTGGCATGATTAGAGTCAAGGGTAGGGGTTGGGCCTGGGTGACAGGGTGGGTCAAGTGCTTGGCCAATGACAGTTTTGAAGTTACTTTAGCTGGAAGATGGAATGGTTTGGCTTTAGTGTGTTCATTAAATAAGACGGGGCATAACTCTAGAGCTGACCCAGGTACTGTGACAGCAACTACAAGAGAGACTCACTGTGCAGAAAGGGGAGCTGGCTGCATGTCTTCTGTAGACCGTCCCCCAAAGTGTCAGGATATCGGGGCTTCTCAGGACCAAGCAGCTGTTCATGTTTGCCTTTTCTGTTCCAGAAGTGTTGGTGATCCAAAGTGTCCTGTTTGTGACCCAGTGACTCGATCCTCTTCCCCAGAGAATTCAAGTGGTAGCCTGCCTCCTCCTCCTTTTCTTCCTCCTTACAAAACTTGAGTTCCACTCTCTTGGTGATTAGTATTTCCAGCAGCTCCTGGACATCAGGGTTGATAAAAGCGAGGCTACCAGCCTCTTCCTGCCTGTTTCTGGGGTCTCCCAAGAATGAGGCCTCTGGTGGGGAGAGGGGAAGGCTTTCTTTCTGGGACTCTAAGTGTGTCAAGGTGGAGAAGCTCTGAGCTTTGGCTGCTTCCTGCCCCCAGGCCAGGGCTGATCCAGGACTGCTTGAACAGACAATACCTGAGATGGCTGGTCTCCAAGGGGAGTGTGGAGATGACCTGTGTTGGATGGTGCCCAGTGCGAGTGCCATAGAGTTACCCTGAGTGAGACTCACCATGGAGCCTATGGTTTTGGGGCAGAGCGGGGTGCTGGAGGTAGAGGGCAGGCTCTCCCATGAGGGGGGCTTGGTGGGGAAGGGGAAGGAGCCAGTGGCCATGGGGAGAGGCTGTCCAGGGGAAACAAATGCTCTGGTATTGGAGAGGCACTCAGGTATGACTCTGAGTNCATAGAGTCACCCTGAGTGAGACTCACCATGGAGCCTATGGTTTTGGGGCAGAGCGGGGTGCTGGAGGTAGAGGGCAGGCTCTCCCATGAGGGGGGCTTGGTGGGGAAGGGGAAGGAGCCAGTGGCCATGGGGAGAGGCTGTCCAGGGGAAACAAATGCTCTGGTATTGGAGAGGCACTCAGGTATGACTCTGAGTAAGTGGAAACTGAGCCTGGAGAAATGGTAGAAGCCCACAGTAGAGGCTGCTCGGTAGGAGGTGATGGGGAAATGGTGGGAGCTGCCTCTTCCCTGCATGGTTGGTGGGCTCCAGCAGGAACTGCTTTGCAAACCTCACCAGGTGAATCTTGACATGAGACCTCATGAAAGCTGCCTTTGGCAGGGAACCTCCCTAGGTGTCTGCAGGAGACATGAAGAACAAGCTTCAGCCAGGAGCTGCCAGGCCAGGAGGACCAGACAGGCCAGGCAGGGGTGGGCAGCTGCACCCCACAGCCCTGCATGGCCCCAGTACTGACTTCACAATGCTTCTGCTGTTCCTCACCACAGGGTGATAGCCATACCCTGCCCCCGGGACTCTTCCTCCCAGCTCAGCCCCAGGCTGCCAGTATCCCTGGGGTCACACCATAGGCTCTAGAAGAAGCCCCTAGAAAGAAAGGGTAGATTCTCTACCTTTGAAGAAGTGAAGTCAGGTCTCAGACCTCTTCCAGTGCTTCCAGGCAATCATTGCAAGCTGGAAATCAGCAGACTGGGTCATGATGGTGAAGACAGGAGCCTAGGGGTCTTACAGGAAGTTGAGTGCACCATCTCTTTAAGAGGCACCACTGGGAGATTGGAGCCCAAGCACCAGTGTCCAACACCACATGATCCCTGACAGTGATGGTGAAGCTCGTGAAAGGGTTTATCACTTAAAGTTTTCCATATCCTTGCTGCCTTCACAACCTACCTGTGGGGGAAATGGGCAGGCATCACTTTGCAGTTGAATCTGAGCAAAGTTAAACCATGTGTCCTACGTGTACTGGAGGGCTTACCTCCCAATCCATTTGCTATTAGTCCAGTGCCCCCTTTGGTACAGAGTTTTTCCGGGCCCCTCACCGCTACATTCTACACACGGAATCTGGGAAGTATCTGGATTCTGCTCTCCTTCTCAGAAGCCTCCCTGGGGCTCTGTTTCTCAAGGGAGAAGTCCAGCCACTGCCCTCCTCAGAGTCCGTGGAGCTGGGCCTCATGGCCAGAGAGGTGGGGACCAACTGTGGGGGCACTCATGGCTGGATGTCAGAACTCACCTTTCAAAGCTCCATTTCTCTTGCTGCTCCTGTTCTTCCCCTTCGTTCCATTCGATGCTGAGAGAGAGAGAGAAAAAATGACAGCTTAAGACCCAAATCTCAGTCTCCCTTCTCTGGCAAGCATCAGGCACTAGTGTCCATACATAATATGACTTTCTACATTTCACTGACAGAACTCTGTGATGTTTCTTTCCTTTCTCTCATTTTTAANACCAACTGTGGGGGCACTCATGGCTGGATGTCAGAACTCACCTTTCAAAGCTCCATTTCTCTTGCTGCTCCTGTTCTTCCCCTTCGTTCCATTCGATGCTGAGAGAGAGAGAGAAAAAATGACAGCTTAAGACCCAAATCTCAGTCTCCCTTCTCTGGCAAGCATCAGGCACTAGTGTCCATACATAATATGACTTTCTACATTTCACTGACAGAACTCTGTGATGTTTCTTTCCTTTCTCTCATTTTTAAAGTGGATAAAATATTTTCTGTTTTCCTTCTTTGAAGAACAAAAGATGATTTTCAGTGTGAGAGGCACTCGGTACTTCTTTCGTCACTGTTCCTCTGCTCAAGAAACACATGCTTTCTTTCCCGCATGCATACGCTTTTTTTCTCTCTCTCTCTCTATCCGCCCTCCCCTGTGCGCATGCTGGTGGACTCCTCCACTCTCTTCTTTTCTTCAAGGATAGATTCTCCTGCTATCTTCTAAAGAAAATAGAGCTGTAACACTGATTTGTCTAAGAGCTATGACACGGTTTGTTCAAGACCTGAAAGCTGTGACATGCTGAGGGCTTTAATGTCCATCACTCCAAATCATTGTTGTGATGGAACAAGAACCGAGAAGCATACACTCACCTGACATCTATGGTGTCATGACTCGGATGTAACCTGGCTGCATCAACCTCTGCGTGGAAGAGACCAAACACAGCAGAAGCCCATCTCAGCAAAGCTCCCATGGTAGAAGCGGAACGTGAAGAAAACCCAGCATGGGGGAAGGCTCATTGTGCTGGGACCTGGGACGGTCAAAAACGAACTCAGCAGAAAGCTCACGTGGCTCAGCCTCAGATTCCCGAAGACCTCCGGTTAAGGCCAACAAGCTACAACATGTGGTCCCAGTTCAACAAAGATACAAATCTACAGCCGACCATGGAAAATACCACTTACCCTTAGATGGACACCACTGTGAGGACTCTGAGGCCTGAGACTAGCAACAGGGGGAGGCCCAATACCCCTCACCATCCCAGTTCAGCAGGAATTAGTGAGAAAGACCTCGATGCCCCTATTCCTAAAGAACTGGCCTCCCATCTCTTGAGGGGGGAATGTTAGGTAGATAGAATAAGAAACAGGAGTCCAAAGTGACGGTGGCTGAAAGACAAGGAAGGAAAAAACCCGTGAAAATAGAACAGAGGAAGGTCAAAGGAAGGTCCAAGGACTAGAGTGAGGACTTCAGGTAGAACAGCACTCCTGGCTGAGCTGAATTTGCATAGGGCAGGCCCAGGGGGAAGAAAACATATAAAAGGAGGAGCTAGGTGCTCTCACTCTCTCTCTCTCTCTCTCTCTCTACCCTCCCACCCCCATCCCAACCCCACGTGGGTGCCGGTGTGCTCCTCCACTCTCTTCTTCGAGGATGGATTCTCCTGCTATTTTCTAAATAAAACAGAACTGTAATACTGAAAAAAAAAAAAAAAAAAAAAAAAAGAAAAAAACACACA
>SJYA01001220.1:1200103-1234884 GCA_006410615.1 Neotragus moschatus | reverse complement strand
TTTTGAGCATTACTTTACTAGCATGTGAGATGAGCGCAATTGTGCAGTAGTTTGAGCATTCTTTGGCATGGTGGTACTAGTGGTAAAGAACCCATCTGCCAATGCAGGAGACATGAGACGTGGGTTCCATCCTTGGGTTGGGACGATCCTGTAGAGGAGGGCATTGCAATCTACTCCACTATTCTTGCCTGGAGAATCCCATGGACAGAGGAGCCTGGAAGGCTACAGTCCACAGGGTCGCAGAGTTAGACACGAATGATGTGACTTAGCACACATGCATACAAGCACCAGATTGACTCAAATGTAATTAAAATGGTTACAGTTTAGGAACATTGGAGTGAAGAAGTGGAATCTATGAGGAAAGATAATTTAATTTCCATTTTACATCCTTCTATACTATTTGGACTCTGTTAAAAAGAAAAAAATGTACTTATGCTTATTTTATGATTACCAAAAAATTGAATTAACAGTGTAATCACTGTAATTAAACTCAACACTGCCTGATAATAGTCAACTTGTCATGTGTCAGGCTGACTTCGTTGCTGACTTGAAGTTTGACACTGAATTTGATTTCACCCTCATTTGTAAAAGGTCATCAACTCTGATACGCAGCACTCAGAAGGGAGATGAACTTCTCCACCTCTTGGTCTTGGATATACTTCCCTACCTTGCTTTCAGTGAGAATACAGAGGAAGACACAGGCCATTCAGCAGCAGTGGTTTAGTAGAAAAAGCACAGGTCCCAGTTCTGCAGTTTTGAATTCAAGTTCTGACTCTACTGTGCCTCACCCAATCTGTCACTTAATTTCTCCTCACTTTATTTCTTTTGTGTAAAGAAGGTGTTNCAGTGAGAATACAGAGGAAGACACAGGCCATTCAGCAGCAGTGGTTTAGTAGAAAAAGCACAGGTCCCAGTTCTGCAGTTTTGAATTCAAGTTCTGACTCTACTGTGCCTCACCCAATCTGTCACTTAATTTCTCCTCACTTTATTTCTTTTGTGTAAAGAAGGTGTTCGAGATTTGTTGAAGGGATGAACAGAGGTAAAAATAGGAAAGTATTTTGCCTAATTGTGCATAATAAAATAATGCGTAATATAACAGCTGGCATGTCATGTCATTTGTTTTGTTTCTAATCCACTTCTTGGAAATCCCTGCAGCTGTTTGGTGCCGCTTCTGACCTCTTCCATTTCTAAAACCAGCCTGACAAGGAGCTTTCTCAGCTCAACCACAACACTGTTATTCTGATTCTAGCATAATACAAAGGAAATGGTCGCTTTTCTTAGCCCACTTCACTCATGTGTAGAGAGAAAATTTGCTCTTTATCTTGTTATGTTTTCGATCTAAATGATTTACATTACCTAGATGAAACATTGCTTTGAGAGCATAAAAGGTTAATTCCTTCCTCTTTATCCAGAAACTTGGACACTGTTTTGAATTATTGACCAGGGATGGCTTTCAAGGGTCATCTAAACAGTAAGTTGTGAATTGTAGCCTCTTTGTCTGAGCCTAAAGGCTGGCTGTCTTCTTAAAAGTGGTTAAGTGGAAGTTATTGATGAGAGCTGGAGTGAGATTTGACATCAGGCTTTAATTATACCTTGAAAGGCAAGCAAAATGGAAAGTTAAGGCTAATTCAATTGAACAGTTGATCACTAAGCAATAATCACAACAGAGAAATGTATTTCTGTTTCACCCAAGTGCTGCTGACATGGAAGATTGGTACCAGTAATTAGATTTATGCTGCTCTTCTTAAGATATTTTATTTAGATCAAGAAGGCAATGCTTTATTCAGCCTATTTAAAAATGTGTTTGTATGAATATACAGACCTGGGGTTTCCTTAAAATGAAAAAGGGTGGTACCAGAGCTTCTGCATTATTGCAACCCTCCTGAGAACATCAAGCTATAGTTCTTGGTCAGCACTATCTATATCAGAGAGTGCAAAACAGAGAGACACTGCCAATAAAAAACTCATATTTAGAAACACATTGCTGCTGCTGCTGCTAAGTCGCTTCAGTCGTGTCTGACTCTGTGTGACCCCGTAGATGGAAGCCCACCAGGCTCCCCCGTCCCTGGGATTCTCCAGGCAAGAACAGTGGAGTGGGTTGCCATTTCCTTCTCCAATACATGAAAGTGAAAAGTGAAAGTGAAGTCACTCAGTCGTATTCGACTCTTAGCGACCCCATGGACTGCAGCCCACCAGGCTCTTCCATCCATGGGATTTTCCAGGCAAGAGTACTGGAGTGGGCTGCCATTGCCTTCTCCGTAGAAACACATTGCTGCTGCTGCTGCTGCTAAGTCACTTCAGTCGTGTCCGACTGTGTGACTCCTTGGACAGCAGCCCACCAGGCTCCTCCATCCATGGGATTTTCCAGGCAAGAGTACTGGAGTGGGGTGCCATTGCCTTCTCCGAAGAAACACATTACCTAAGACCTAATGTGAACCTAATGTGTTCCCAAGCACATTAAATGTATATTAAAATATACTTAACAATTATCAACATTCATGCAAAATGTTTTGACTTTAGTCTTTGCATTTTATATGAAAAAAACAGAGTGGCCAGCTTTTGTCTATAGTCTCTGTCATTCTCCTTACAAATGAAGTTACTTATACCACCAACAGAAGAATTGTCTTACCATCTATAAAATTCAAGAGACTCTTTGCAAGACTGCCACAAATTGACTATGTTGAGCCATATGATATTGCCAATATCGAACCTTTTTTTACCTACAGATATGGTAGGATCACATGGTTCTATCTAATAGATATAGGAACATTATGTTTGTTGTTCAGTCACTAAGTCATGTCTGACTCTTTATGACCCCATGGACGGCAGCATGTCAGGCTTCCATGTCCTCCACTGTTTCCTGGAGTTTGTAACATTATGGTTACACTTCTCTAATTCTTACATAATAAGTTATCAGTCATTTTCTCTAGGAACACTGTTTAGGGAAGCACTTCTTGGTTGAAGAAATTCAGGGGCATTTATCTTTGGCTAGTAAAGACAAATATTATAAACCTGTGTTAATTCATATGACTGTTCCCTCTTGCTAAAGCAATTTCAAATGAAAAAGCACTGACATTAAAAAAAATGCTAACAGTAGTTATCTCTGCAGATATAGGTTAATTTTTCTTCTTTACATGTAACCATTTCTTTTAATTTTCTTCAATGAACAAGTATTTTCAAATCAGAAACATGCTATTTTTAAAAATTAAAGGGAGCTGAATTTTAAATATCACATTAACATCTGAAGAGAGCAAGTTGTGTAATAAATAAATCTATGCCTTCAGACAAAACACCTATGAATAATTCTGAAAAATGACTTGTTTATTACAACCATACTGCCCCAATTTCTTCTGTTGACAAGTAGTCAGGGTAGTTGACACTTCCAGTTTCATTTGAGCTGATTTGCGACACTTATTCGTCAACCAATTTAGGAGCACAACGTGCTTTGGTGGTCTAATGTCACCTCTGGTCACATATTAACCTCATTTTGGCTTAAATACTCCATTTAAATGGGAAACCCTATCCAGCTGGCAGGGGAATAGCACTTGCTTTAAACTGGATATTATTCTGAATTACAGTCAACTCTGTAATTCAGTGTGATGTGGCTGCTAAAAAGCCAAGGTTCTTAGACTGCGTTAATAAAAGTGTAATTTCTGGTTTATGGGAAGTAATCATCTTTCTATATTCTGATCAAGCCATACCTGGAGTATTATGTTCAATTACAGGTCAATGTTTTAAGGACCATGGCAAATTAGAGTAAGACCAGAAGAGACAATCAGGGTGGGGAGGGGTCTGAAAGGCACTGTCATTTTTGAGGAACAAGCGACAGAAAGCAGATTAGATATAAGGGATGACATAATAGCTGTCTTCAAATATTTGAACTGGGTGAATGTAAATGAGAGATAGGATTGTTGTATCTGCACTGTTCAGAAGCAGCATGAACTGGGTTTTCTATCAACATGAGAGGATATTAAAATGGAGCATCTTTTTATCTCTCCTTTGGCTGAGATCACAAAAAGCTGGGAACCAACCACCAGGTGACAGCTATTTCAGCTCTTCCCCGCTGCAGGATTTCAGAGCTTGGGGCAGCCAAGAAGTTGGGGGTATAGAGCAGCATTAATTTCAGAATTTTGACAATTTCTTGAAAACAGACATTTAACTACTGAAAAGAGACTTTCTTTGTGATTAGTAATAACCAGAGGATGTCTGTATTTCTACAAGCCACCAAAAGAAGTACATGAGCTGCCTAAAATGTCATCCAAATAGCAAAAGAAAAACTGGCTCCCAAGCAGGGTTGAAAGGCCAGAGGCAGGAAGGAAGAATAAGAATGTGTCATTTACATTTACATTTCACACAGCAGGTTCTCTCACTCTCTCACACACACACTCCAAATAGAAGGCATAGATTTCATATCGACATAAAAAATTTCCCTATTAGATGGCTTATCAACAAAATGGGCTGCCTTAGAACAGGGACCACTCCCATCGGTGAAGCCTGGGAAGATGAAAGCCAGTGGCAGTAAATCTCTAAGGATACCATCCTCTCTGACAGTGAGACTCCATGCAGACTAAAGAGAGACCAAGAGGAGAGAACCTAGAGAAACCATGAATCCCCAGGTCAACAATAATCCTTTTTATCTTTAATAACAGGGAAATTCTCAAGGTGCTGGAGTGTTTAGCACTCTCTGCCTATCCTGTGCCCCCTCAGCCTAGATCCATTCTCCTAAAGTTAGGGTGTGGTTAGTCAGTCCAGAGACAAGACCCCAATTAATAAGGTACAGCTAAATTTGTGGGTAATTGGGGTGTGAACCTAACTGGTGACAGTTTAATAAATTCAATTGCATGTATGTTTTAAAATAATTAACCTTATTAACTGGCATGCTGGTCAAAATAATTTCAGAGTCTGATTAAATCTACATGGCATTGGTTCCTAAGAATTAGACAGAACCATCTAGGAATTGGATTCATTCACTGCTAACCTCATCCATCAGCCTTTAGATTTGCTACATCAGATTCATTTTTTAGGATTGANTCCTCCTTTTGTTGTTGTTATTGTTACAAGTTCAAGCTAGATTCTCCTTTTCAGATTTCTCCTTAGTAAAGAATGGACGTACACCTTGTGATCTAGTCCTGTACTCACTTACAAAGTACTGATAGAGAAAATCACATCTAGCCATGCAGACTGATTCACTAAAGATGCCTTTGTGTATCAGCCAAATGTGAGACAGAGAACTATAGGATAAGTGCTCTGTGCAAGTTCACAGGAGATTAAAGTGTTAGGATCAATGGAACTTAAATCTGAATCTCAGCTCTACCATTTCCTAACTGTGACATTTTATGCAACTTACTCTTCAAGACTAAGCTTTAGTTTCCTATTTTTTATTTCCTAAAGAAACTTGTTTGAAATTTTTGAGGTAAATTTAACTACTCATTTTCCTTCTTTTTTTTCTTTCTCTTTTTTAAACCAGGCAATAATATTTAGGACAATGTCTCCAGCAGAACTACTTACTAGGCATGATAAAAAGACCATTTTTTTCTTTCATTTTCTCTTTATGTGTCATATCCATTTAGTCATATTTTCTATATGTTTTTATTTCAATATTTTCTCAATAAAATATTGATATATCAATTTTACTTCACATTCTAATTTAATGACTTCTGCTTTAATCATATTCTCTTGTTTTTTTTAGGCAAGTTTGCTATGTTTCACATAACTTCTTGAAATAAGCATTTTAATCCCTTATATTACTGTTTATTTTCAAACAATGAAAATATTAAAAGCTATGCATTTTTCTCTCTTTGCTAAGTTGGCCACATGTCATAAATTTTGATGTTTAGAATTTAAATTTTAATTATTTTCTAAAATTATATATTCCTAAATTTATTTTTGTCCCAATAGTTATTTAAGATCATGTTTATTTTATTTTAAAAATGTTTGTTACATTTTCAGTGTTTTATTAAACTTTTTGTTTATTTCAAATTTAAAAAATTTAAAACTATCTGTACATATTTTGGTGGCCTACCATATGATCAATTTTGAAATGTTTATAAAATTTTAAGAAAAAATGTAGTTTCT
The DNA here is from genome assembly GCA_006410615.1 of Neotragus moschatus. Classification (NCBI taxonomy): domain Eukaryota; kingdom Metazoa; phylum Chordata; class Mammalia; order Artiodactyla; family Bovidae; genus Neotragus; species Neotragus moschatus. Next base: position 1,228,809 of record SJYA01001220.1, on the reverse strand, counting down.
ACTAGTTATAAGTATGTTTGTGTGTATGTGTGCAGATATAAAATTGCTACTCAGTTTTTTAACCTCATTAAAAGCTTAAGCAATAATTATGCTAGAATAAATTACTCTTTGTATTTCTATTTTGGCTTTTGAATTATTGATGCTATGTTGCATGATAAAGTACTATTCTATACAAATTATGAATTATATTTTTTATTATTTACAGTTTTAAACATATATTGTTTTAGGACACAGACTCAAAAATTGTCATTTGCATGTAAGGATAATTCTGTATTCACTGGTCTTTTCAACCATTGCTACAAAAATTCATAATGGTATCTTTTATTTTAAATTTTACTCTTTAATGTTCTAAACCCCAAATAAAACCTTATCCAATGCAAAGCTAATTATTANCTAGTTATAAGTGGGCATCCCTATTTGGAGTATGTTGATTGTCACTCAGAGTTGTAATGGTGTTGTAAACTTTCTTCTCTTTTTCCCCTATTTTCAAGAGGGTTTGTTTAGAATTTTAGAGCCAGGCACCAATGATTGCTAGCCTGGTGCTAGTTTTTAAGACAGTTTTAGCCACCTTTCAATTCGTTTAGCAGAGTACCTGAAAATTTACCTTCCCTACCCCTCTTCAATCTTGCAGAAGACAAGAAAGCACTTAGAGCCCTAGGCCTGAGTCAACTGGGGAAAGCATCCAACTATTAGATAACTAAAATTAAGAATGTGTACTGGTCAAAACCAGCATCTTAGAGTTGCAGACAAGTTAAGAGCTTGAAAGAATAAAAGTAAACTTTAAAATCATGTAGGATTTTAAATCATGTAGGAGCTACTACATGCTCGAAGGACATTAGAATAAAAAGTGGATAAGAAAGTAAATTTAATTCAGAGCAGGTTAGAAATAAGGAAGTTCTGGGTAGTGCAGAATGATTACCACAAAAGTATTTGGACTGACATCATCTTAACTTTATATTAGTCAATAGACACCTGATAAGGAGTATTTTCAGGTGCAGAGTTAGAGAGAAATTCATGGCCTATAGTAGTGTTCCAGTATCTTAGCTCAAATTTTCAAAAGGCAGACCCTGAGGTGAGAGTATCTGTGCAAATGATTTATTAAGAAAGTGGTTCCAAGGGAGATCAGTGAGAAAGTGGGACAATAAGCCAGGGAAAGAAGCCAAGAAACAATAGAATTTGGGGTAACTTCTAGACCTACCTTAATTTTACAAGACTGAACATAAATGATTTCATAGTTTGCCCTGCCTCAAGCAAGGAGATAGATTTTTAAACCTGCCATCAGGCAGTCATTTGACTATAGGCTATCCTTGAGGGGTTGTAATTGTTGAATGAATGACCAGCAAGAAAAGTTTCAGGATTCTAGGCAGTATGCTGTGTAGTCAAAAGGGAACAGTCAATGTTTGGGAGATTAAAAAAAAGTGGGAAAAAATATATGACTAAAAGACAGAAGAGGCACAGAAATAAACCTTATCTTCCTCAAAACTATGCCAGATTATTGACAAACTGCCTTATACTTTCGAAGAAACACTTAATATGCTGATTTCTTCCCTAACTCAAAAATCTGCCCTTAATTCCTAGAATTTACTTAAAATAATATTAATGTCCCTGTAAGGGGATTTTTCAGATCATATCCATTTGCTCTGCAAAATTTCCTTTTTCATGTCTTTTCTTGTAGGCTACCCATATCAAAACATATTCTAAATTGATAGATAAATTTTCTCTCTACTTAGGGCTTTATACCGCCAAATCATTACAGGTTGGAATAGCTCATGATATTCATTCATTCACTATTACAATGATGAATATTTATTGAATCTCTCTTGTGAGACAAGGACTAAGAATGTAACAGGAAATGAGCCTTTCTCCTTATCTTAAATTGCTTACAGGGACCTCTCTTCAACAAATTTATATCATGAATTTATTCAAAAGTTTATTGAACACATACTAGGTCAAGATTGGGAAATAGAAACTCAATTTATCATGGATATCACTCCTTAAATTGTTATAGATTATTTGGAAGTCTGAGAATGGTAGCTAAGAGACATTAGACACTTTCAGCTCAATCTCTGACTAACAGATAAATTGATAATAAAAAGACATAGGAGGTAAAGTTAGTATTTTTGACCATCTATTAGATGCCAGATTGTGCTAAAAAAGAATCCTTTATATATGTTATGTCACTTGATATTAAAAGCCTGTTATTGGAGTATTTTTATCTGCATTCAGTAAATTAGGGAACAAAACCTGAAAAGATAAGTCATTTGCCAGTTTCATACTATAAGTGGCTAAAACTGNTTAGTATTTTTGACCATCTATTAGATGCCAGATTGTGCTAAAAAAGAATCCTTTATATATGTTATGTCACTTGATATTAAAAGCCTGTTATTGGAGTATTTTTATCTGCATTCAGTAAATTAGGGAACAAAACCTGAAAAGATAAGTCATTTGCCAGTTTCATACTATAAGTGGCTAAAACTGTCTTCAAACTGAGATATTTGACCACAGCCTATGTTCTTTCTATACCACCATGTTGTACATTGGGAACTATCTTAAATAATACCCTCCCAGAGAAAATTTTTTAATGAATTTTTCTGTTTAAGAGTTCCCTAGAACATTTGGGCTGCAATTTCAGAATGGAACCAAGAGAAAACGTACAGAAAAGAAATTTATAAATGAGATAATTAAGGGATTTTTCTTGAACAAAAAGCCTGGGATAAAGAAAAACAAATACCACTAAGAAGACAATTCAGTAATAAGGACAAAAATCTTCAGTGCTTTCCCTTCACTCCTGATGAGCATCCAGGCTTGCGTACTTGAAACTCCAGCAAAGCACTGAACTTTCTGAAGTTCAACCACTACTAATGATTAGTCATACTAATAAATATAGGGTCTGGGTTATCACACTTCCACCATGTGTGGAAGAAAAGTCAATAATAGCAGCTTCATATTAACTGCAAGCCCTTTGCCTCTCAAATGTAGCCTAAGGGCAAATGTGTTTATGAACTGCAGGAGTGGTGAACTTGGTATTGGTCCAGGGGTCATCAGACTCAAGATATTCCAGAAACAAATACTGTTTATCAGTGTCTACTGAATATATCCTACCGAGGTCATAAAGAAAAGTATGTCAGTACAATACAGCCACCCTTCATGGAGGAAGAGGTCAGGGCGTGTGCCCCTGGAGTTTGGACTGCTTAATTGTTGAATTTCATAGGCACACTTAAGCTCATTAAAATACACTACTGATCATCCAATATACACTTGGTATGTATGCTTAATATGCACTAGGTACTGTGGGAGACACCATGATATATCCTTTAGAGGCTTTGAATACAACTAGGAAGATCACTGTGAATATCAAAATCCCAAATTTTTACAAATGCATCCTCATTTTTCATTCATAATATATGAGTACCACAGAAACAACATACATACATATGTGTGTGTGTGTGTGTGTGTGTGTGTGTGTATGGGCATGGAAACCCACTCCAATATTCTGGCCTACAGAACCCAATGGACTGAGGAGCCTCACCAGTTATAGCACATAGGGTCACAAAGAATTAGACATGACTGAAGCAACACATGAATGCATGTGTGTGTATATATATATATATTATGTNTGTGTGTGTGTGTGTGTGTGTGTGTGTGTGTATGGGTATGGAAACCCACTCCAATATTCTGGCCTACAGAACCCAATGGACTGAGGAGCCTCACCAGTTACAGCACATAGGGTCACAAAGAATTAGACATGACTGAAGCAACACATGAATGCATGTGTGTGTATATATATATATATTATGTATTCAAGCTGCACAATGTATGTTAAGTGACAAATAGCCCTACCTGTTAAATACCTCTTGAATTGATCCGTTTCTTGCCATTTCAATTAGCAGAATTTACTCCTGGCAATCACCAATTATTTTTCTTGGATTTCAGTAACAGACATCCTTGTAAGTCTGGAAAAAGATCTTCTGAGAATGACAGTCTTTGCTAGAAAGACATTCCCCATCATTAGGGTAAGTTCAGACTTCACAACATACTTTACAAACCCATCCAAGAGTCCTACCATTGCCTACCTGTTTAGCCTTTTCTGGTGGGAATCTCTCTCCCACTCCAGTGTTTCTGAACTCTTCCAGCTCTTTCATCACTGTTCTCTCTGCCGCATCTTAGTACATGATGCTCCCTCTTATGGAACTTCCACCCTTTCCTCCCCTGTCCCTGACATACATATTTTGGATAACATAGACATTTTCTAAATAATGTCCACTCTTCCATTAGATCTCATCTTGAATGTCACTTATTCAAGGAGGCTTCTTTGTCTTCTGTGCTACATTAAACTACCTGCAGTGTGCATCTATAATGTTCACACTTTTTCCTGTCAAAGCCATCATCATATTTTATTATTTGTTAATACTGTTTTCTGTTTGTGGTCTAAAAATCGTATCTTACTCAGCAATATATTCACAGCACAGTTCCTGGCACATTTTAGGAATTTGTTCATTAAATATATTGACAAGCATGGGGTGAATTCAATTACATAATGACTAGTTTGGTAAGGGCACCACTTCTCTGATGCTTGGGAGCCTTACAGTTGAAATTAGCCCTGAACATGTGACCTTGAGGAGGTGTGACTACATCACTGTAGTTTAGAGTAGTCAGGCAGGATTTTATGTATAACAAAAATATTTCTGTTATAAGAGTTCCGCATATGAATAAGAGAAGTGTGGGCCTTTTTCTCTAGCGTGGCATGAGGTTGGGAGGGCTAAAGGGGCATGGAGCACTTGACTGGATTAATGACTATATGCACAATGCTCTGGATGCAGAACTACTACTTGGAGAGTGGCAAGAAGTCTATTCCATGGTGAACTGTTCTGAGGAGTAACAGACACACTTCTTGGAGACAAGCCAAAGCATCTCTTCCCTCTGTTCTCTGGGTAAGCATCTGACCAACTGGAACATACCTGCATCCCCCATCCAATCATTTCCTCAGTGTTCATCAATATACACAGTATATCTAGCCAAGCCCTTGACTATTAACTCCCCAAAATTTGAAACCAAAATTATACCTAATTTGTTCTGGAATTGAAGTATCTGGTGCATTTCACTGAAGTCTTACAGAAATGTGTTTTTCTCTGGGAGTTTCTTTGGCTGAAATGGCTGTAATATCACCATTGCTTGATGTGGAAGAGGAATGGAACATGAGTCTTCAGGACACTGAGAAGGAGGAGATACCAACATTCAAAATGAAAGCTTCCCCTGCAATACTTAGTTATCTCCTGATGGAGTGAACCATGTGTGCATTTTTTTTTTAATGAGAGAGAAATTGACCCAAGACATCAAGTGTGTAAGGGTTAAATAAAGAACTCATTATTAAATATAAGGTTTACTTGATTATGAAAATCTATACAACTTTATGACTTTGAGTGTAGACAGAGAAAACAGTCTTATTTCCGTATTCATACATTATGTCTGTTGGCAGATGCTAAAGTGAGTTTGACACAATGGTAAGTAGTTCTAATGATCTATATTACTGGGAGTTTTTTCTCACCAGAGATTGATTTTCTAGCACCATCAGCAGCAAGCCGAGAAACACATTCCTCTTTTGTTTACTATCCTGTATGCCTGGGATATTGTAATTCATAAAATCGTGAAGACATTAAGCAAAATTTTAGATACTTACCTGGAAAACGAATGGATTATTTTGTTCTTCATTGTGAAATAAGACTAAATCATGCTAAATAACTAGTCACTAAGAAAAGCTGAATTTGAGTAAGAAGGAGAATAATGAAGATAACTGGCTTAAAACTCTCAACATTCAAAACACTAAGATCACGGCATCTGGTTCTACCACTTCATGGCAAAAAGACAGGGAAAAAATGGAAACAGTTATAGACTTCATTTTCTTGGGTTCCAAAATCACTGTAAATGGTGATTGCAGCCATGGAATTAAAAGAGGTTTGCTCCCTGGAAGAAAAGCGATGACTAGCCTAGACAGCAAATTAAAAAGAAGAGACATTACTTTGCCAAAAAATGTCCATCTAGTCAAGGCTATGGTTTTCCAGTAGTCATGTATGGATGTGAGAGTTGGACCACAAAGAAATCTGAGCACCAAAGAATTGATGCTTTTCAACTGTGATGTTGGAGAAGACTCTTGAAAGTCCCTTGGACTGCAAGGAGATCAACCCAGTGAATCCTAAAGGANATCTAGTCAAGGCTATGGTTTTCCAGTAGTCATGTATGGATGTGAGAGTTGGACCACAAAGAAATCTGAGCACCAAAGAATTGATGCTTTTCAACTGTGATGTTGGAGAAGACTCTTGAAAGTCCCTTGGACTGCAAGGAGATCAACCCAGTGAATCCTAAAGGAGATCAGTCCTGAATATACATTGAAAGAACTGATGCTGAAGCTGAAGCTCCAATACTTTGGCCACCTGATGTGAAGAACTGACTCATTGGAAAAGACCCTGATGCTGGGAAAGACTGAAGGCAGGAGGAGAAGGGGATGACAGAGGATGAGATGGCTGGATGGCATCACCGACTTGATAGACACAAGTTTAAGCAGGCTCAGGGATTTGGTGATGGACAGGGAAGCCTGGCATGCCGCAGTCATGGGGTCACAAAGAGTCAGACATGACTGAGTGACGGAATTGAACTGAATGAAGATTACTGTGTTGTGTTTACAACAGGCCACTGAGGAAGACAGCACTTCCCGATAAGAATTTGAGTAGAGAGGTTTTAGTACTGAGGATCTGTTCCCAAGGAGCTAGGAGGCCTGAAAGCCTCACAGTGAGGCAAGTGACAAAACTACAACAATAGCACAAAGCTTTTATTATCCTAGGGCTGGAGAGACAAAACAAGATGGATGTGTTTACCTGAATCAATGCATTGAGGCCACCCAGTGGATACTGGAACCATAGCAAGAGCTACACACTCGGAACTGCAGCCATGAAGGAGACAACACCCACCTGGAGTAGAGAAAGAAAGACAAACAAACCCCTGCTCCTTCCTTCCTCCAGTATTCCACCTCTGGATACATCAGTTAAATTTCAGTTGGAAGCAAAAGGACCACGGAGCCTAGGAAATCTAGTTAACACAACCCAGTCCCTTGTAATAAGGAGCAGAGTGAGAAAGAGGTAGGGAATGAATCCCAGAGCAAACAAGAAGATAATCTGAAACTATAGAGGAAGAACACATGAGAAGACAGCGTCATGACGGAAATTCAAAGGTGGGCCCAAGGCAGGCTATGACTAAGGGGGGATCTGACCGTAAGTCCAAATAATCTTGAGGTCAGACCACTGATAGTACTGTCACTTTTGGTGGTTCATAAAAATTGGAGACAGAATGAAATAAAGAGAAAGAACTGGGAAAAGGAGGAGAGAGACTCCTATCATATAGGCCATAGACTCCAAAAGTAATTGGATATTGAATGAATACATCTGAATACATCAGGTATATTAAAAGGAGGGACTTGCTCCATTAAAGTCTTTTAATTAGAGAAGTGACATAAACAGACCTCTGTCTTGGAAAGATCAATCTGATGGCATGACATCTCTAGGAACCAAGGGACCCAGTCTTTGTCCTCCTGAGGACATATCCCATTCCAGCTACTATGAGAAGAGAACTCAGATCTCTTGGTAGTAGTGGTGAGAAGTTATAGCTTTGGTGTGATTCTTTCCATATACCTGGCCCCAAATTAAGTCCAATTGTGGATCTAATGGGCTCCTGTCAGTCAATCCCAGAACCATCACACACTCTGAGGGGGATTCCACCTGGTAGGAAGCAGTTCTCTACATGCCAGGCTCTGCTTTTTCTGTCCCATTAGAGAGCCTATAGATTGAGCTCTTACTCACCTTGGTATCTTAGCATAAGGAGGTAAGAAAGAGCACCACAAAATTCTGCCATCATACCTTAAAATATAACTCAAATTTATGCCAAAAGGTATGCTGTCTCAGAGTTCAGCTCCTAACTTGGTCCTAAATTTGGGAGATAGTTACCTTGTTTATATTAGCATAAATTTAAGAAACATGTCTTTCTCCCTAGGGTATTTGTATAATAAACTTTATATCCTATTATAGCATGATGAGCTTTATCCTCTGAGGAATTTCCAGGGAAGAAGAAATCTCTTTTGGAGTCCAGGGCTTTTAATGTATAAGACTAGTTCCTTCTACAATTCTTTGGATGAAATTGCAGACCACTTACTGACTTAAATTTGATATTCTCAACTGACATTATAACAACAGCATTATATTCATGCACTAAATTTTCATTCTACACTTTAAATTTATAGTATGAAGAAAAATGCAAAAGAATATTCAAAAGAAAATTTAATGTTTTTTTTTTTCCTTCTTGAAGACCAGTTTTTTTAAAAATAACCTTGAAAACTTCAAACAATTTGCTTTCAAGGTGTGAAGAACTTTTGTGGAAGCAGCTGATTTTCTGAAAGCTGTTGCAGACTTTTATAATGGTTTTGAATTCATTTCAAATAAAATAAAAGGGAGGAAAATCCAAATGAGAGGAAAATTTGAAATAATATATTCAGTGATCTTGCATAGTATCCTTAGGTTTCGAGCAAGCATACTGTAAGTTAGAACAGATTGTGCTTTTAATGTTGAGTTGTGTAGTAAATGAATGATTTTTATGACAAAGAGTGACTAGTCTCACTGAACTGTTTGTGATAACTTTCCTCAATCTAGGCCGGTGACATAATACTAAAGACTTGTCCTGAAAAGAGCAATTCTATATGGCTAGATATTTAAATTCTTTAGGAGTATTAGCTTTAACTTAAGCAGAACAAAAAGTTTCCCAGAACTACATCAGTACATGGCAGTGGAAGTTGTTCTGTGAATGGGTATTAAATGGGAAGAAAATAAGAGATGAATGGTTGGAGACAGGTTAGTTCTTTCTTTAGTTGTCAAGTGTTTTAAACTAAGTCTGCAAAATTTGAACGTCTCATAATTGCACGTCAATGATTTATACAGCTGGCAAAGGCAAAATTAGTATACCCCAAAGAATATGTAAATCTACAGTGTGTTTATGACCATTATTGGCACTTACTTACAATGCAAAATTTGTCAAAAATACTTCTGTCCAGTGAAAGTACTAATATTTAGCTATGACAAAAATGCTACAGGTAACTATAAAACATTCAAACTGATTTTTGTACATACTTTAAAAACAAAATTAGCATTATGCTTATTCTAATAATGTTACTACTCTTAGAGAATTTTTTTCAGAACTAACTAATCCACATCTAGTTTATTTTATAACACATTTGTTACTTTTAGCAACATATGATTTTATTTTACCAAAAAAAAAAAAACATTTGACACAACTTTATTACCCATGCCATTTATTAATCTATTCTTCAAATAATTTATGACTACTTGCAAAACTATAATCTATGTTCAAATAAAAAAAGGTTGGCAAATATCAATACCACTTAAAATAATAGTGTGTGTTTCAAGCACTAGGTATTTATATGAAATTGGGGATGTGGAAAAGAATCTGCCTGCAATGCAGGAAACGGGTTCGATTCATGGGTTGGGAAGATCCCCTGGGTTGGAAAGATCCCCGGAAGAAGGGAAAGGCTACCCACTCCAGCATTCTGTCCTGGAGAATTCCATGGACTGAATAGTCCATGGGGTTGCAAAGAGTCGGACATGACTGAGCAACTTTCATTTCACTCACTGGGATGTGACAAGTACCATGGGCAGTGCTGGGGATGCTGATATTAATAATGAATAATGACTGCCTTCCCTGGTGGCTTAGTGGTAAAGAATCTCCCTGCTATCTCTGGAGACATGGGTTTGATCCCTGGGTCAAGAAGATCCCCTATAGAAGGAAATGGTAGCTCACTCCAGTATTCTTGCCTGGGAAATCCCATAGACGGAGGAGCCTGGCAGGCTATAGTTCATGAGGTCTCAAAACAGTTAGACACAACTTAGAGACTAAAGGAAAAAAATAACAACAAGGTCATTACATATTACTACCTTCTTGTATTCAAAAACTCTTATTTTACTGGTCTGGGCAGGCCTAAAGATTACTGCTTATAGTATAAATAATATAAAAGCATGGAAATATGTGAGAGGCTAGTCACCTAAAGTGACTAGAGAATAGATTAGGAAACACTTCCCAAAGATATTTCAAGAGCTGAATTTTGAATAATGCATAGGATTTGGCCAAGTCAAGCCAAGGAAATCAGTTCATTTATTGGACACCAGAGGTGCAAAGGCATGGAGGCAAAAGATAGCTTGATGCTTCTAGGGAATAAGAAAGGATTAGGGCACAGAACAGAGTGTTGAAACGATAACAGAGATCAAGAGAACGGACAGTTCACAGAGGAACTCAGGTAGAAGTTTCAGCTTCTGAACCTTGGAGGGAGTGAGGCACTGCCCTGCAGTTGTAGGGCAAGGAATGACACAAATAGGCCAGCACTCTAGAGTCACAATTCTGATGGTATGATGAAAAGAAGAAAAAAAGATGGTGGGGAAATGACTAGAAAATGGGAGGTATGTCTGGACACTATGAAAGCAATCCAGCAAGAAGTGATGAGTTATTCTAAAGGCATTGCAGAACGATCTACAAAGAATGCATTGAGAAATGGCAGCTCCATCAAGGAGCACATAGAGCTTCCCTGAAGAGTACCTGGAAGAATCTGGAACTCACTGAGAAGAGAGTGCAGCCATTTTTGCATCTGTGGCAAGGTTGACTTTCCAAACAAAAGTCCTCAAATAGAAAATTCGCTCCTTGGAATGTGCTCGATACTTATCACCACAGAGATCACTTTCTCTAAACCCTTCAAGAAAGAAACTACTTCATCCTGAAGATCCCTTTATAAGCTCTCCTGTTTCTTAAGAAGATACATAAAGCCCCGGAGGTCACCAGAGTGGGATATTCTCTTTTATCTCTCTCCAGAATTCCACTGAGTGGCACCTGAGATTGGCCCTAGCACAGGAGCAAGAACTAAAGTCAATTGATGCCTGCTCCACCCCACAGGACCATCCCAGTCAACCTGCTGCACAAACCTACTCTGCAGATATACTCAGGACTGCGATTCCCTGCTTCCCAGAGCCAGTGCTCCTCCGTCAGGCTGGAAGACTCATTAACATTCACATCTTTCCAGACTCATTATCTCACCCAGATGTTTCATGACTGCCCCTTTAAAGCATCTCTGTCTATATTTTATTTACATTTGTTTGGCAATATTGATGCTTAATGAATAAATGCACTAAACTGTCAGTACTGGAGACTAATTAAATCTATGTATGAGCCTGAGAAGCTGATTGAAAAATTTGCAGTAACTAAACTGGGTTTAAATAAATACTTTAGTGTAGTGCTTTAATTACACTTTAGTTTGTAATGTAATTTTTGGCTGTTTAAACTATGATTTAGGCTGAGCTAATTACAAATGATTTTCTACTCTGTAATTAATAATAACAAATTGTAATTAGACAGCTGCTCCAGATCAGGGTGACAGTTTGTGCTGGCTCACGATGTTCAGTCTGGCAGAGACACAAGATGTACTCGGGGCTGGGACAGCCTGCACCTTTCGTAGGTTAATTATTAAAGGCCAAGACCAGAGTGTCTTGGTGAATTTCATTATCTCCACTGATGCCCAGGCAAGAGGTCTCTAATTTGTCAGATTAAGGGTCCACAGATACTCTCTGTTCTGAAGCTTCACTTCTGAAAAAAACACTCATGATACCATATCTCCTTTATACCCTTCTGTACCTTCTAACTCATTCACCCTTGCTTTTTTCCAGAGATTAAATCAGGTGATATGAGTGTGTTTTCCTAAGCCAGCTTATTATACTAATAATTACTGTCATATCTTAGATTTTCTTATGGTTATATTTCTGCATAACGAACACTCCCAAACTTTAGGTCACAAAACAATAACAATTTCATTACGGTCAATGATTCTCTGGGTCAGACTTTGACCTGGGCCAGGACAAGTGAGTATGGCTTGTCTCTGCTTTATGATGTCTGGGGCCTTAGCTGAGAAGACTAGAATGACTGATGGAGAGTAGGGTAAGAATCACTGGGGACATCTTCACTCCAAACCTACCCAGGGCCTCCCCCCGTGATCAGTGTTTCCTCAAGATGTGACAACCGCAGTTAAGTTGACCCCCTATGTGGTAGCTCAGGGTTCTCATGAGTGTGCTCTGGAAACAAGGCAGAATCTACATTGCCTCTCATGACCTAGCCGTGGAAGTCCCATGACATCACATCTACCTACTCTATTGGCTGAAGTAGTCACAACCCAGATTCAGGGGAGGGGATCGAGATCCCCATCTTTTGGTAGGAGAGTAGTAAGATCACATTGTCACAGGTGATGTGGGCTAGGAGATGCTACACAGCCATCTTTAGAAAGAGTAACCTGCCATAGTGTTGCAGAGTTTACAGTTTTTGAAGTGCATTTGTTACTTAATTGGATATTTAAACTGCATGATCCAGGCACGACAGTAAATCCTACCTTCACTTCACCAACTGAGGCCTGTGAAAGGTAAATAATTAGGATTCGGCCTTCTGGTATGTGGTCTGGGTGGGATAAGAACCAAAATCTGACTATTAACCTGAGTCATATAAAAACAAAGCTCTGGTTCTTGGTCTCTAATCATAGACATGCATCTGAGGAATTTACGTCATTCATTTCCGCTTCCACGTCTCCATCCAACTCTTTACCTGGCTGCTTCCTGTCCCCCTTTCATGCCCCTCTTTTTACATGCCCTACCCCATGACTCCATTAGAGTTGTAATCATGATGGCCTTCTTCAAATGTCAATTGAGCTGACAAAATTAATTTGNGGAAGGCTGTTCTAATAGTCAACAGAAATAGAAGAAAAGGCCTCTGCTTAAGAAGGAACGTTTAGAGGTGCAATACGTTTTTGAGAACATCTTTCTCCAGCTTACTTGTATTCATTAGAACACAGGTTTGGCTACTCTAACAAAGTCCCAAACACACAAGATTGAAGTGTACTTCTCTTTCATGAAAATCTTAAATGTGTAGGTGATTGGCAACTCAAAAATATAGGGACAACAGGCTCATAGAATCTTAATGCTCTGCCCTCCCACTGTGCCACACTCATGTTCTCCATAGTCCAAGTTTATTTATCACCATGTCCACGTTTCAATCATCAGCTATAGAAAGAAACTGCAATAGGGGGGTACAACCTTATTTCTCTTTGAAGAAGTTTCATGAACCTCTTTTAATTGTACTGCATTGGCCAAAACCTATTTGTATGACCATATTTAGCCATGAGGGAAACTGGAAAAAGTAGTCTTTAATTGGACATCTATGTAAACAAGATGTAAAATTATAAAGGGAGAAAAGGCTACTGAGAGACAATAAGGAATTCCTGCTACAGCAGCACAGATCATTCAATACAAGGAACAGCCAAAAATATTCTACAAGGTTAAGCCTCTATCATTAAAACACTCATTAGAATCACTTTATAATCAGAATTGTCTCAGAGTTAAATGTGGGTAAGCCATCTTTAGGTGAAAAATAAACACATACACCCACCCATGAATTAATGAATTCCCAAAAGTGCTGGTCTTAAGTTGCATAACAAACTTAGACACATAAATAGCAAACGCAGCAGAAGTATTGAATTATAATTATGTAAATAACTTGAATTACATATTCCAGCTGATGCTTTATGAATAAGACCTCAATTGAAGCCTCTGTGCTTTCTCTCGAGTGTTTGTATGTTACTTTAGAAGTTTCATATCAATTTCTGAATATAAGTTCTCATTTCCATTCATTTCCTTTATTCCTTCACTCTCAGCTCATAACACCCTTTCAAAAATTTAACATTTAACTTTCCCTCAAACTTATCTTCTTTTGTTATGCACATATTTATTGTTTCTCAGTCAAAGGATGGATTTCATTTTATTTTCTGTCAACATTATTAATGATATTAGCACATCTCTAGATATAAAGGGGCAGGGTTCTCAATTATATTTTGACTATATCTGTTCACTTACCAAGTTTTGTAATGGAAATATTTTTTTCTTCAACCTGCCTTGCAACTTTGGGATTTTTTTTTTAATTGACTATCTCATTTGGCTCAAACATATTTTGTATATCCCAAATCCTATCAAGTGTTTTCAGCTTCTCAGAAATCCAACCCATCCTACCTGATCCCTCTGCTGCTGCTGCTGCTTCAGTCATGTCCGACTCTGTGCGACCCCACAGATGGCAGCCCACCAGGCTTCCCCATCCCTGGGATTCTCCAGGCAAGAACACTGAAGTGGGTTGCCATTTTCCTTCTCCAATGCATGAAAGTGAAAAGTGAAAGTGAAGTCGCTCAGTCGTGTCCGACTCTTTGTGACCCCATGGACTGCAGCCTACCAGGCTCCTCTGTCAGTGGGATTTTCCAGGCAAGAGTACTGGAGTGGGGTGCCATTGCCTTCTCCGGATCCCTTTGCTACCTCTACATATATTAACTAGTCCTAAAATTATGATTCCTTTGTTCACCTAAATCCATCAATGCTCTACCATCTACATTTAGAAATCACACTCTTCAACCTTCCAGGCCCTCCATGATTTGTTTGAAGCCAGTCTTTCCCACTTTACTCTAATTCACCATGTTAAGCACTTGGCCATCACTACTCAAAGTCTGCGCCCTAACCAGCAGCATCTACCTCATCTTAGAGACTTACTAAATCAGAATCTGCATTGGAACAAGAAATACCCCCATCCCAGGTGACTGGTGTTCACTGGGTTTAGCAAAGAAATGGCAACCCACTCCAGTACTCTTGCCTGGAAAATTCTGTGGCTGGGGGAGCCTGGTAGGCATCAGTCCATGGGGTCACAAAGAGTCGGACATGACTGAGTGCTTTCACTTTCACTTTCCACAAAATAAGACTTTAGTCAATGTTATTATTATTGATGTCCTTCTGGTCATTTCCCTGTTTCTTCTGTTTCTTTGTTTTGTGCCATTACTCTGAGTAGAGTATTATTCACTCATCACCCATTTTTTCTCCTAAAAGCCAGTTCAACTTTTACCACTAGAAAATCTTAATGTGGTAGATATTTGATTGCTAATAAGATTCTTTCCCAGTATAATATTAGCAAAGGGAGCATGCCTGAGCTTTGGGCTCTCATGATCTGAGAGATTTCTCATTTCGTTGGCTCCTGACACCATGGAAACTAGGTTTGTGTCTGAGGCGAACAAGGCAGGCGCTATGAACCAACATCCATTTACTTATACCTTCGACTTTTTATCTATCATTTCCTTTGCTTGTTTGCATATCTTGTTATATTTCAAAGTAAAAATAATTTTAATTTTTCCAGTTTTGTATTCCAATCAATCTATAGTCAGAGCCCACTCAAGATCTTACTTTTTTTTTTCTTAAAACTTAAACCTGGCACTAGGCATACTCAGTAATTAATAAATAATTAAATTGTTAACATTGAAATCTAGTGTGAAAAAAGAAAGGAAAAAAGCGTACTCATTTATGATCTTGTATTCAGTAACATTTATACAGTAAGATGTCAGGTAAAAAAATGACTATCATTATTGTTACCGTTTTTATTGTAATTATAATTTAAGACCAAGATGTCATAATCTAGAACAAATGGGTGAAAGTTGGCTTTCTATCCCATATTGATAAGTCAAGGCCAAGACTGATGATCTATTAATAATAAACTCCATGCCAAAGAGAATAAGCTTTTAGGGAAAGTCTCTGATTCATTTTACTTGAACTATTTCTATAAGAGTTATGAGTATGTTATTTCATTATAGCTGTATAGTGATAGCCACAGTTTGCTCATAAGAGGAGGTAAAATGCCCTGCCTGTTTTTAAAACAAGAAAAAATTATAATTATGCATGGTTTTATGAATAATGCTTTGAACTCACAAGTATACAACATACTTAAGTATATTTAGCTGCTAAAAACAATAAATGCTATCACTTTGGGGTAAATTCATATGGTAATAACATCAGTCCTCAAATCACACAGTCTCTGGGTCCATTCAGTCTCCCCCATATTCTCCCAAACCCTCTCTAATCATGCTTTTATACATGGAAACTACTCTAATAAAAGTTTACATGTTACAAAACTCAATCAAAATCATTAATCTTCATCTTATTAAAATTTTAACATCATCTGACATACTTAATTGTCCCTTCCTTCTTGAGACTCTGTCTTCTGCTGACATCATGACATTAAGTTATTCTGGTTTTCCTTCTGTTCCACTGGCTTCTCCTTTTTAGGCTTCTTTTTTGTCACCTCTTTCTCCACTTTCTAGCCTTTAAAAGTTGAAGTTCCTTTGATTTAGTCCTCAACTTTTTCCTTCTCTATCTGTCTCTATCAGATAAACCCTTGCTGTCCCATGATTTTAAATACCACTCATACAAACATTGCTGACCATTATATTTACACATGTATTTCTCCTAAACTCTAGACTTTTGTAGTCATAGACTACCTGACTTTATTTGAATGTCTAACAAACATAAAAAATTAACACATTGAAAACAAATTGATTTCCCTCCACATTTGTCATCTAGTAAAGTGAAAGTGAAGTCGCTCAGTCGTATCTGACTCTTTGCAACCCGTGGACTGTAGCCCACCAAGCTCCTCCATCCATGGGATTCTCCAGGCAAGAGTGCTGGAGTGGGTTACCATTTCCCTCTCCATCTAGTAAAAGGCAACATCAGTTACCCAGTCACTCAGGGCAAAAATCTTATAACAAATAATCCATGGCTTCTCTCTTTTTCTCATGCCTACATCTCATGCATGCATAAATCATATCAGTTCTGTATTCAGAATATATCCTAGTCCAATTACTTATCACATCCACCAGTGTGTGCAAGCAGGCTAAGTTGCTTCAGTCTTGTCCAACTCTTTGCGACACCATGGACTGTAGCCCACCAGGCTTTTCTGCCCATGGGATTCTCCAGGCAAGAATACTGGGGTGGGTTGCCATGCCCTCCTCCAGGGGGATCTTCCCAATCCAAATCCACCAGTATCACCTTCTAATTCTCTCTTCAGAACTTGCACAATGACCCTTGAATGGTCATCCTGTTTCCATTCTTGCCTTCCTACAGACTGTCCTCCATCTGCAGTGAGGGATTCTATTAAAAAACAAGTCAGATAAAAATGTCAGATCATGTCACACAGTTTAATACTTTCAATGACTTCCCTTCACACTTCCAATACAAAATAACATCCCTTCCGTACTACCCTGGGGTTATGGGTCAAGCCATTTGCCTGGCTTGTTCCCTCATTTCTATTGCAATGATGCACTTAGTTAGGCGAGATGGTAGAAAGAGCTCAGTGCTACCTCTGGCTAGAATTTATGATGGTGCCACTCTTTTCAGGGCAGCCATTAGAAGACATGCATTAGGGTAGCTACCTCCTCCCAGTTTGCCTGGGATGATCCTTGTTTTAGTATTGAAAGCCTCTTTGTGTTATGCAACACCTCTCAGTCCATGGACAAACTAATAGAGTTGCTCACCTTACACCATGTTCATAACCAGCGACTACTAAGTCCACTTTCTCAGAGTGGCTCAATTAAGTCACTTTCTCATTTAAATCATGGATTTAGATAGGCTTTGGTGGGCTCTAATCACAATTTTACTATAGACTACAAACAACCAACTACTTTAGATTATAAACAACTGATTTTCAAACTGATATCATGTATAATAACGTACTTTTTTGAAATGAAGTATAGATTTACAATTTTATTTTAGTTTTTAGGTGTACAACATAGAGATTCAAGATTTTTATAAATTACACTTCATTTAAAGTTATAAAAATTTTGTATTTATTTCCTATGCTATACAATATACCTTTAATAAATGTCTTTAAGTAAAATAAATATAAAATACATAAGTATAGAGCTATTATTTTCATTATTTTCTACCCATAAGAAGTGCTTTTTGCATTGAAGAAAACCAACAAAGAAATCCTTTGGGGGTTGCAATTAAAGATAAATTTTTTTATTATTTATTTTTGGCAGTTTAACAATTGAGCTGAAAAAAATATACTGATTCCCTATTTTCAAATATATACTATTAAATAAAAACAATGCAAATGAGATGATAATAGATATTTGTTCCCAGATGATGAAAATATTTCTGTATCATTTGTGTAAAATGCTTATTTGTAAAGGATTTATTATTACAATTACATGTATAGAAACCATTATTTATAATACTGCCTTATAGGTCAAATCAAATTACTCATTTTAAAAATAGGGAATGCTTTTTTGTTTTAAATTTATTTAAAGCCCAATTCCTTCATATTCAGGGTTAGACACTATTTTTTATTTTCTAAGTGTACATATTCTTTTCTCCTTAACTCTTCACTGGTTTACAATAATTGAAATTTTCTTATTTTTCCTCTTTTTTTATTTGTGGGGAGGGGAACAAATATTTTTTGGTTGAAAATGGCACCTTAAAACATTTGTTAAACAAAGCATATATAGTCAATCTCTCTTTCCATTAAAATAAGCTGGAAAAAGGGTCTAAAGTTGATGATACAATCTGTGGTCTTTGCTGATTTTTGCCTTACTGGCTTATCATCTTTAGCCAGTGAATAATTCTTTCATTTTGAGCTCATCTTGTCCCTTATGACCCAATTATTGCTATTGGGTAATGACCCAGTCAGATCTTATTTAGAAAGAAACTTACTCCTAAATAGCACATAGTGATGCCTTTTTGACCTCAGAGAAGTCACAAAGGACATCTGCATTATCATACAGAGTAAAATGGGCCCAGCAAAATTAGGTTCCAGCTGAGAAGAAAGCTTCCTGAAGGCATTTGGTGCCACAGAATCATTGTCTAGATCCAGTGTTTCATTGGAAATTGTAATTGGTTTCATTCTTCATTCTCCCAGATGTCATTCATAAAAAATCGTTAGGTTGTCATATTTTCACCACAAGGTAGACTTGTAGCCCCCTTGAATCAGCTCTGTTAATTGACTAAACAATGCTCTTTAAATAGTCTCCCTTAGATGCTTTTTCACTCCTTCATCATTACTCTTTATGTTCTTCTTATTCTGTTTCTGTTTTTCAAATTTTAAAAAGCTAAGACCCAAGCTGGATATTGCAAAAATTGTTTTCTCAGGGCCCTGGAGAGAAATGCTCTTTAGTGTAGAATACACAGAGGAAGAAATACTTAACTATTTTTTAGTTATGAGGAAATCATAGCTGGAAAAGGCAGATTACACATACAAAAACCTTTGATTTATCTTGCTTTATATTTCAGACAATTCAAGCAAAAAAGCAAGATAAAGTTGAAACCAAGGAGCACCATCTGGTCATTAGAACAGCTGATGTGTTTAGAATGTGAGGAACCTAGCAAAAGTAAAGCATGGAAGAAAGCTAATGTTGGTAGAAGAGAATGGAGAATATTGATGAGCTGGGAGGGGTGATCACAGGCCAGGCAAGATCTGTATGCAGTGTAAGACCATGGGTTCCAAAGGGAAACTCAATGCCAATTCTTTGATTTTTAATGGTACCTGTGGTTTTCTAACCTATAGCCCTCCCCTGCTCCCACGTTTCAGAACAACCTACTAAGGAATAAGCAATTAATAGTTAGATGCCATGACTAAATCATGAATCTTTCTCTGGGAAAAGGTGATTATAACTAATTTAACCCCAGTAATTTTCTTTTCATCTCTTTTGTTTGGTTAAAGGTTGTCTTTTCATCCCTAATTCATGATGAGTAAGTGCAAAGTCTCCTATTCTCTTTGCTGACATATGGCTAATTACCCTGAAAGGACAAAACAAATCATAATTATGGGCAAGGTGAAGACATTTCCTTCCACCTCTGATCAAATTCATTTCTCTTCTTCTTATAACCTCATAACTCCAATTCAAGGTGTATGTTTCAAAAGAAGGTCATGCTCTAAAATACAGCTTTGGGCCCATAGATTTTACTCAATTGTCTCATCATGAGCAAGAACACTACATAAATCCAACTATTATTGCTGTTATCATTAAATCATGTTGATGGCCTGAGGCAACATTTCTCAAAGTGGTGTCACCCAATCAGCACATTAACATCGTCTGAAAACTTCGTTAGAGTACAAATTCTTGACCCCAACCCAGACCTACTGAATTACAAACTCTGGGGTAAGGCCCAGCAGTTTGTATTTTAACAAGTTTTCCAGGTGATTCTGATGTACCCTAATGTTTTGACAACCACTGTCTTAAGAAGAAACACATAAAATATTAGACTTGGGCAATGGGGGTTAAGCTTCTGCATTTCCTCTCTTGTCATAAGTCTCACACTTTATATTACCCAGCTCTCTTAGAAGCAGAAA
Source organism: Neotragus moschatus (assembly GCA_006410615.1). Taxonomy (NCBI): domain Eukaryota; kingdom Metazoa; phylum Chordata; class Mammalia; order Artiodactyla; family Bovidae; genus Neotragus; species Neotragus moschatus. The sequence continues at coordinate 1,208,529 of SJYA01001220.1, read as the reverse complement.
TGCATTTAAAAAGTGCCTCAACGTGTCCATTTTGATAAATGATGCAGCACAGATGAGCAAGCCTTCTTTGTTTCTAAAGCATCCCTACTAATGTCCTACTCCCAAAGCATCCTGCTATCTGTATAAATGTTTAGTCTAAGTTGTTCTTTAGTTTACTCACTCTAGATGGTGCAAAAAGCTTTGAGATCTGTACTGATTTTATGTCACATAGAGAAGTCTATTCTAAAGGAGAGATTTGTGAGAGTATAATCTTGCTTCATAGCCTTCAGTTTCAACTTAAATCCAGTAAACAATAAACCTTAATTTTCAACAAAAATCTTGATAAATATGAGCAAGGTACACAAAATTTCCTATCTTGGGTAAGACAAACGGATGTTCCCTTTTCATTGTAAGGGCAGGAGAATGGAGAACAGCAGGATTCTGGATACTGCAACAGTGAATAGCAATGTGAGAAGGAGAAAGTAAATAGAACCTCAAGAGGTTAATCACATTGCTGAAAAGTATTTCCTTTCCCAATAAGTAATGAAATGATTTTGTGTGAGGAACCACAAGGTCAAATGGGTTACCAACAGCAAGTTTAGCAGAAGCATCGACAGATGCTTTAAGACAAAGATAAGCCTTGCAACCAGATCAAGTGTAAAGCTATTGCAACTGATGGATTTTTAATGGTACCAATGAGGTTGAGCTAAATCCCAAGCATTGCCCAATGCACATACACAAATAGACAAAAGGGCCTTTTGCAGGGTAGGAAAGACATTGATGTTTGGGCTTCCAAAGGAGAGGATCTCTTATTGATGATATGGTCAATTCATAGAGCTCTTTCAATATCAGAAAAATCTGACAACCACTATCTGCAATGTCCAGATGAGTCTAGAAATTCTCTTAACTATCAGCCTATGAGGGGCCTACACTATGTCTGCATAATCTTTAGTCTATTCAGAGAAGAAAGCATTTTTCCCTCTTAAGTCACACTATAAATAACTAGATTATGTTTTGACAAATTTGTAATTTATCTTTCCAAACTTTATGTTCTTTTTCTGCTGAGGTTGAGAGCAAGTAAATGAAATATTTTTTACAAGCTTTTTGTTCTTTGAACATATCATCTACATATTATATCAGAAGTGAATCATAAAGGAAATATAAGTCTTCTAAGTCTTGAATGAAGGTTTGGAAAAATGAGAGGGGGCATCAGTGAACCCTGGATCATAACTTTCTAAATGTATTGCTGTCTGCCATGAGTACTCAATGTCCTGGGACCAGCACACTGAAAAGAGCTGAGCAAAATTCTACTGTGGAGAAATAGGTGGCTTTGGGCAGAATTGATGCTAGGATGGTATTTAGTTTAGGTACTGCTGGGAAGAGAAAGATAATTCTTTTTTTAATATTCTGAGACCTTTAACAAATGATATCTTAATCTATTTGGTTTCTTTACTGGTAGGATGAGAGTGTTGCAAGAGCTATTGCAGTGTATGAGATGGTTCTATGGATATAAGGACTAAAACTGTAAGTTTCAGTCTTTACTTCCAGGACTATCAGGGAAGTTTGTGTAACAGTTTGGTAGGATCTATGTGAACTTTAATAAGTTCTGCTTAAATTATTTTTCCTGTGTCAGTGGAATGTTTAGTTCGTAGAGTGTCTGATATGATATCAATGTCCTTAACGGTTTTGTACTAAATGCAGTGAAAAAGACAAAGGTATATGCAGAGCAGACACAACTTGATTCTGAATATTAGAGTCCTTTGGAAGCTCAAGAAATTGTCTGGTGTGCATTTAATATTACAATTCCATTAGCAAAGTAAATCTCTCCCTATTAAATTTTCATGGGTGGTATTACAGAGCAGGAAGTAACACTGATTTAGTCAAAGGTCCAAGAGTTACACTTAGAGGCTAAAGGAAAGCAAAAAAACTAATAATAATTAATTATATTAAATACCTAGAACTCATGTCCTATGTTGACTCCCAGGAAGAAGCTGAGCAGAGATAGCAAAGCTTAATGTAAACAGTAGTGCCAGGAACATCTACCAGGAATTGATGAGGTTGACCATATATATTTATAGTTTATTCATCTTGAGTTTTTTAAGGCTAAGAAAGATACTGAATCATTCTGTTTCCTTGGAACATTCTCTTTGATCTGAGTTGAGAGATTTTTCTTTGTCTTGGTATATCTTTTGTAAAATGGAGCAGCTTTTGTTCAAAATATCCCTACTGTTCAAAGTCTACAAATGTCCTAGTCAACAGGTGGTCCGATGGGAAATGTGCCAACAATCGTTTGATCTTCAGGGCCATAAGTTTATTTTGAATCTTGTTTTGTTGTTCTTCATAAGCAATATCAAAATGTTTTGCCAGGTGTTACAACACCTATAATTCAGATAAAAGGACAGTTCCCATTCTAATTTCATGTTTTCTCTATTTGCATAAATGAGTTATGGTCCAACTGATTTTTACTGAAACTGTTTCAATATGGCTTTTCTGATGTTTCCTTACTTTGGGGAGCCTTTTGATCCTCATGTTTATTGCAGAAATAAGGTCTGTTTTTGGGTCAGATATTAAGTCTGAGATTAATATCTGAGATTCTAACCAATATGTGCACACAGAGATCTAGGGTCAGGCAACCTTGTATCCTATGCATCCAAAAGAATTCTAGGTTCTCCTATAAATAGTTGCTGGTCTTCTCTGGGTTTAGGAAAACCTTTAATGGTAGCTTAAATTTAACATGGGTTTAAGATTTGACTTCTACAGTTGACTAGAGACACAGCTTATAGGAGAGGTATATCATTAAGAGGCAACTGGCATTCTGAGATCTTAGGAGAGTCACTGGGAAAAGAAGAGAGAGGGCCTGAACAAGAGGAAGAGAAGGAAGACGTCAGTGGAAGCATGGAAGAAAAATCAGAAGGCAAAGGGGAAGAGGAGAGCCAAATGGAGGACAAGGAGAAGAAAGATTTATAGGGGAAATGAGTCTAGTTTGTTATTCCCCAAGTTTGTCAAGCTGCTTGTTTGACTTGACCAAAGAACTTTTAAGCAGAGCAATGTTTTGAATCAGAATTTTGTTTGTTGGCACTCGTATACCAATAAGTACCCTTATTTCCTTTATTTTATAAGATGATTCTCAAGTGATCAATTTTATTTCAGTCAACCTTTCCCCGTATAGGTCCCTATAGTCAAAGTTATGGTTTTTATAGTGGTCATGTATGGATGTGAGAGTTGGGCCATAAAGAAGGCTGAATGCCAAAAAATTGATGCTTTTGAACTGTGGTATTGGAGAAGACTCTTGAGAGTCCCTTGGACTGCAAGGAGACCAAACCAGTCAATACTAAAGGAAATCAATTCTGAATGCTCATCGGAAGGACTGATGCTGAAGCTCCAATATTTAGGCCATCTGATGTGAAAAGTCAACTCACTGGAAAAGATCCTGTTACTGGGAAAGTTTGAAGATAGGAGGAGAAGGGGATGACAGAGGATGAGATAGTTGAGTGGCATCACTGATTCTATGCACATGCATTTGAGCAAGCTTTGGGAGATGGTGAAGGACATGAAAGCCTGGCATGCTGCAGTCCCTGAGGTTGCAAAGAGTCGGAGGTGACTAAGCAACTGAACAACAACAAACTTTCCCCACAGTAGACAGTGAAGGCCCACGTCATTCTTGGTGATGTTATGCCATTGAAACAGATAGACACAAGAAGTAGGATGTAAGGGGAAAACACACAAGAAACAGGAGTTTTTTCCTTGAGGACAAGAGGATTCAGACTTAGATGATTCTCTGAGAGCTAGCAACAGTTAGTCATAATTGTTAGCCTGTGCTCTTTGTGTTGGAACGGGGAAACTGTAGGTGAGCTAAGTAGTTATAAAACATCTTATATGATTGGTTTTAGAAGCATATCTGTCTGTCTGTCGTTGCTTTCTGATTTGAAAGTAAGGGAAAAAATGGAGAAGTTGATAGTCATTGATTCAGTCAGTTCAGTTCAGTCGCTCAGTCGTATCCGACTCTTTGCGACCCCATGAATCGCAGCATGCCTAAGGCCTGATCATTCTGGACTGATTGCTACAGACACTGTGATTCGGCTTCCTGAACTGGTTGCTGCCAAGGTTGTGGGTCAGAGTTCTATTGTCTGACTTATAACTATTAACTGACTTATAATTTTTATCTTTGTTTTACTTATCTTCTTTTGAGGAGAATAGAGAAATGAAAACAGGAAGTAGGGATAATGAAAGGAATTATTAAATGCCAATAAACTACTAATAGATCACTCATTGACATGCTTTCTTCCCATTGATATGACTAGCCACTGACTAAAGGGTGAAGAAAAATGACCAAATTGATAATTCAAAATTTTTAGCAACTCCAGATAAACTGATATTTTATTCCTTATTTTTATGTTATGGACCTCATTCTACCATATACCAGAAAATTCTCAAGACATATGCATAGTACAGAGATGAGAATACATAGCAAAGAATGCAACAATCTACTCTTTTCACTATATACTTATTCAGGGAACCTTTCCCCAACTCCTTCATTCCACTCAAGTGTGTGTACATGAATATACATGAGGATTTTGAGTCCTTTCACCTTCTGAATCCAGTTCCAAGTCTGTATATTCTATTTTATCTGGATCTATGATCTCTTATGCTCCCATGCACGGGAGACAGTTTACATCTTGAAGCACCTAGAACTCTTTCCTAAGTAGCCTCAAGCATGTGTCCAGCGCCTGAGTGGGCACTGTTCCCAGGTCGGTCCCTTCAAGGGTGGGGAGGGTTGTAAGTGTGAAGAGTAGCCAAAGAGCTACTTGCATATACTAAATAACAGGGCTTGAAGAGGCCAGTCAGAGTGCCCTCACATGTGCATACACAGCTCTTCGGCATTTCATCATAAATATGTCTTGCTTTTGTCCCTTGCATACATTCAAATCACTGAAAGGTTCAGAAAATCAAAGACCTCCCCTTGTTTTGCACTGTCTCCTTAATTACGATATTGTCTAATAATCAGCAGCATCACCTGGGAGCTTGCTAGAAATGCAGAGGCTCAGGCCCCAACCTAGATCTATTTAATTACTTAGCCTTCAATTCAATAATCATTTTAACAAGACCTACCCATTCCTCTTTCCAAAGGATTCATATGATCATTAAACTTTAAATACTCCTCCTGAACCTTAGCTTTCTTCTTCCTTATATTTACCTTGGATTGTTGGCCTATTATATGTTCAGGAAGGGCATGTTTTATGCCATCTTACTTTTCTTTGATACTTAGAATTACCTGACTCTTAATATTAACTTTTAACGTTAAATGAATTAACAAACTAATGTAGAATCTAGACAATGAGTTTATATAAAATCAATACACTTACACTGACTTTCAACATTCATCTGTTAAGGAATTTAAAAATTACCCATCTGAATGTCACAATGCCAACTTCTGCATTGTAAGTAGCTAAGAAGCTGGCTAACCTTGACTAATGCATGACCTTCTGAATAGTTTTCTTGACAAGGTTTGTTGAAATGAGATGATCTTTAATTTTCCATGTGCTACTCACAATAAAATATGCCTATGAATACCTGCCAGTAATCATAACTACTTTCTACCCTAAGCACTTCAGTAGGATACTAATACATAAAAGCAAAATTCATCTGGAAATGATAAATATGTCTAAGCATTTTTCCCTACCACATAGCCAGGTTTATGTAGTTCTTTTGTACTAAATGGGTGGCATAATTTTTTAATATAATAAATACTATGTCTCTCCTTCAGTCTCCTGCAGTATTCTAGATGATAAGATGATTTGTTGCTTCACACTGCTCTTGCTCTATAATCAGCTTATTATAAAGCTAATTATCTATTCTTTAACTCTCTAGTTAGCACCTAGGAGGGGATGCTACTTTCTTTAAAGCCCTAAGTTGCTTTAGAAGCTAGGCATATTCAGTCACATGTGCTGCTGCTGCTGCTGCTGCTGCTAAGTCACTTCAGTCGTGTCCAACTCTTCGCGACCCCATGGACTGCAGCCTACCAGGCTCCGCCGTCCCTGGGATTCTCCAGGCAAGAACACTGGAGTGGGTTGCCATTTCCTTCTCCAATGCATGAAAGTGAAAAGTGAAAGGGAAGTTGCTCAGTCGCGTCCAACTCTTCGCGACCCTATGGACTACAGCCTACCAGGCTCCTCCATCCATGGGATTTTCCAGACAAGAGTACTGGAGTGGGGTGCCATTGCCTTCTCCGAGTGACATGTGCTAATTCCTGTTTTTTTAAGTATTACCTACAGTAAAATACTGATTTAAGGTAACAAACCTAAAGTATGCCTCAGTTTTAGCAAATTTTATTAATCTATCAGTTTATTCATGAATTCATTCAGTGAGTATTAACCATAATGCTTTTTATGTACAAAATACTACAACAGTCAATGTGGATGATTCAAAGCAAAATACAATGATCCCCACCCTCAATGGGTCTCCAACTTTTTTCTATACAATTCTCCTAGGATGATTATAATGTCATTCTTTCATATTGAAGAATTCCTAAAAGTAATTAAATATATGATGTGTGTTACCACTTTATTGGTTTTATGTTGATCAATTTATGCATTCAGTCAATAAACAGTAATTGCTGGAGACATAGTAAATATTAACAAGATGTGTGCACAGATGAACCAGACCAGCAATATTACTAGCCTCATAAAACTTACAGACTTGTGGTAGAGAGACAGGAATTGAATCAAAAAACTGTAAATAAGGAGAAGGAAATGGCAACCCACTCCAGTACTCTTGCCTGGAAAATCCCAGGGACAGAGGAGCTTGGTGGGCNACAAGATGTGTGCACAGATGAACCAGACCAGCAATATTACTAGCCTCATAAAACTTACAGACTTGTGGTAGAGAGACAGGAATTGAATCAAAAAACTGTAAATAAGGAGAAGGAAATGGCAACCCACTCCAGTACTCTTGCCTGGAAAATCCCAGGGACAGAGGAGCTTGGTGGGCTGCAAAGAGTCAGACATGACTGAGCGACTTCACTTTCACTTTTCACTTTCATGCATTGGAGTAGGAAATGGCAACCCACTCCAGTGTTCTTGCCTGGAGAGTCCCAGGGACAGCGGAGCCTGGTGGGCTGCCATCTATGGGGTCGCACAGGGTCGGACACAACTGAAGTGACTTAGCAGCAGCACAGAATGTGACAAATTCCATGAAAAAACCCATCAAGACAATATAAATGAAAATTACCAGGGACAAGGGTTCTTTAAGACAGGATAGTCATGCTTTATCAGATGAAATAAAATGTAAGGAGGGATATAAATAATAACAGGAAGCCAGTCATATACATATCTGGAAGAAAGATGAGCTAGGCAGAAGAAACAAGTATCAGTTCAGTCCAGTTCATCACTCAGTTGTGGCTGACTCTTTGCAATCCCACAGACTGCAGCACGCCAGGCCTCCCTGTCTATCACCAACTCCCAGAGTTTACTCAAACACATGTCCATTGAGTGGGTGATGGCATCAAACCATCTCATCCTCTGTCATCCCCTTTTCTTCCTGCCTTCAATCTTTCCCAGATCAGGGCCTTTTCCAATAAGTCAGCTCTTTGCATCAGCTGGCCAAACTATTGAAGCTTCAGCTTCAGCATCAGTCCATCCAATGGATATTCAGGACTGATTTCCTTTAGGATGAACTGGTTGGATCTCTTTGCAGTCCAAGGGACTCAAGAATCTTCTCCAACACCACAGTTCAAAAACATCAATTCTTTGGCACTCAACTTTCTTTATAGTCCAACTCAAGTATAATCCAACAGCAAGTATAAACACATTAAAATGAAAACAAGCTTAATAGAAAAATGTTCAAAACTGCAGGCCCAACTAAACTAGTTTCACAGTGAAATATCATAAGGTATTTAAAGAAGAGACTCAAAGAGCTATTAAGTTTGTCTAAAACTATATCATGGAGCACATAATATTTTTCTTACCACAATAGATAAATGGAAAACAAAAGAAGGACAAAGTTATCATCGGAGCAGAAGATAATGAAGAAAATTTTGACACATACTATCACGGGCCTGGCATGCTGTGATTCATGGGGTTGCAAAGAGTCAGACACAACTGAGTGACTGAACTGAATTGAACTGAACTGATCATGTTTACTGGCCTACTTGGATCTGTATGTATATACCTTCTTTACTGTTGTTACAAATGAACTGTCTCTGCTCCCAGTACCAACTGCTCCACTTATACACAAACTGGATCTATAGCTTCTCGCTCATTCAAAGATACAGTATCAGAAACTCTACCTTTCTCTTAGTTCAGTTCAGTTCAGTCACTCAGTCATGTCTGACTCTTTGCGACCCCATGAATTGCAGCACACCAGGCCTCCCTGTCCATCACCAACTCCCGGAGTTCACTCAGACTCATGTCCATCGAGTCAGTGATGCCATCCAGCCATCTCATCTTCTG
>SJYA01001220.1:1133462-1193599 GCA_006410615.1 Neotragus moschatus | reverse complement strand
TCCATTTTAGTTCTCTGATTCCTAGAATGTTGACGTTCACTCTCGCTATTTACCTGAGGCCAAACTAAGCGCAGGCGGCTGTGACCAGCACACTAAGTGTGGCCAAGAGGAGCTACCCCACGTCTGAGGTCAGGGGTAGAAGCTGGGAGGACCCCATGGTCAAAGGGCGCTGGCCAAGAGTAGTTTCCCCACGTCCGAGGTCAGGGGCAGTGGCCGAGAGTGCCAGGCTGCGATGGTGCCAGAACTGCCGAGAGGAGCCACCCCAAGTCCAAAGCCAGGGGCGGCTGGGAGGAGCCACCCAGCGCCCGAGGCCAAGGGCAGCGGCTGGGAGGGGCAACCCCACATCCAAAGAGCAGTCATTGTGCGGGCACAGGAGTGCCTAGAGGAGCTATCCTACGCTGAAGGTCAGGAAGGGCGGTGGTGAGGAGATATCCTTCATCCAAGGTAAGGAACAGCAGCTACACTTTTCTGGAGCAGCCCTGAAGAGATAACCCATGCCCAAGGTAAGAGAAACCCAAGTAAGACAGTAGGTGTTGCAAGAGGGCATCAGAAGGCAGACACACTGAAACCATACTCACAGAAAACTAGTCAATCTAATTACACTAGGACCACAGCCTTGTCTAACTGAATGAAACTAGGCCATGGCCACAGGGCAACCCGAGACTGGTGGGTCATGGTGGAGAGGTCTGACAGAATGTGGTCCACTGGAGAAGGGAATGGCAAACCACTTCAGTATTCTTGCCTTGAGAACCCCATGAACAGTGTGAAAAGGCAAAATGATAGGATACTGAAAGAGGAACTCCCCAGGTCAGTAGGTGCCCAACAGGCTACTGGAGCTCAGTGGAGAAATAACTCCAGAAAGAATGAAGAGATGGAGCCAAAGCAAAAACAATACCCAGCTGTGGATGTGACTGGTGATAGAAGCAAGTCTGATGCTGTAAAGAGCAATATTGCATAGGAACCTGGAATGTCAGGTCCATGAATCAAGGCAAATTGGAAGTGGTCAAATCAATTGTCTAAGATGATGCAGTTGACAGAAACTTTCACTACTCGTGCAGCTCAGTTGTCCCAAATCACCCTTCTCTTTCTTGTCAGGGCCCAAGTAGGACCTATGTGGGAAATTTTCATTTATAACAGGGAAAAATATCAAATAGGATCAGAGAGCTAAAAAGAACTTAAAGTCCAGAAACCAGAGGGTCACAAAGCATCAGCATTTTCTCCCAAGAGTACAGGTAATTATAATTTACAGCTAATGCTTGAGAAATACTGGGTTAGAGGTAAAAGATTCATGTTCCCAGAAGCTTATAATGGTGACTCGAGCCCTAAATTTTCACCCATTCCTTGGGGAAAAGGAAACGGCAACAAATATTCCAATGTATCAGTTCTAGTCTAGCAAATTTTATTTCAGATCCAAGCATTGGTCCTACTGAGGACAAAGATGGAAAAGAAGAAGTGGGTGAAGGAGAAGGAGGAGAAGAGAAAGAATAGGAAATCAAACAACCTTGTGAGATTCATGGCTCCATTCTCTGGAAGAAGCTACATTTTCCAGCTTTCTATTTGGCCACAGCTGAAATAGACACTGGTAACCTTGGAAGAAAAGTTATGATCAACCTATATAGCATATTCAAAAGCAGAGATATTACTTTGCCGACTAAGGTCCGTCTAGTCAAGGCTATGGTTTTTCCAGTGGTCATGTATGGATGTGAGAGTTGGACTGTGAAGAAGGCTGAGCGCCGAAGAATTGATGCTTTTGAATTGTGGTGTTGGAGAAGACTCTTGAGAGTCCCTTGGACTATAAGGAGATCCAGCCAGTCCATTCTGAAGGAGATCAGCCCTGGGATTTCTTTGGAAGGAATGATGCTAAAGCTGAAACTCCAGTACTTTGGCCACCTCATGGGAAGTGTTGACTCATTGGAAAAGACTCTGATGCTGGGAGGGATTGAGGGCAGGAGGAGAAAGGGATGACCGAGGATGAGATGGCTAGATGGCATCAGTGACTCAATGGGCGTGAGTCTGAGTGAACTCCAGGAGTTGGTGATGGACAGGGAGGCCTGGCGTGCTGCGATTCATGGGGTCGCAAAGACACAACTGAGCGACTGAACTGAACTGAACTGAACCTTGAGGCAAATATTTTATATTGTATATTTTATATTGTTTTCTGCTTGTAGGATGTTAGGGACTCATGAGTCATGGTCTCCAACTGTCAAAGGCAATATAGCCTAGTTCATGGTTTCTTTGACAGTAAAACAATCTCAAAAGCTTAGTAAACTTCTGACCTAAGTGATGGTAGTCAGTTCATGACCCAGAAGCCTCATTCAGCTTTTTCTTTTTTTTGACAGACTTCTTAATTTGCTATATTTGTTTTTTTACCTACTTACCTTTAGTTTGTGGTGATTACGTTGAGCTCACTAGCTTCTATAGAAGAGCTGTATGTTCAGTCTTTTTTCTTTTCTAGCTGTTTTTCCAATTGAAATCATTTGCCCTACAGTGAGGGGGCAACTACAGTCTCAATTTGATTATTGCATCACACCTCAACTTTAATTGAATTTTATCTCTCAAAGCATTTCTAATTTTAGTTTTACTATTTGTTGTTGAAAGTGAGTGCCTTCCAATTCCACATATTGCTAAACTTAAGAACACTGTCCAATCCCTTTCATTCATGATTACAAATCAGGAGATTCTTTTCTAATGTCAACTCTTTGTATAATATTTTATGAAAAGTAGCCAACATCCATCAACATATACTACTAATCAACTATACTTCAATAGCATACATTAAAAAAAAAAAAAAAACACTACCTACATTTCATTTTCCAGTGTCTTTCCCTAGGGCCACATATTCATTAGCTACTTGGTCTGACTTTTCTATCAAAAATGTTATCACGTGCCATTGCAAACCGTGAACTATCATCCTTACAGGTTCTGATTAAAGTCTTGCTGTCCACATCCATTTCTAAGACAGTATTTTTTGTTTGTCTTTAGTTATGGCGGCATTCTACTTTGAGTTACCAGTTAACTACCGAAAATTCAAATGATCAGTGTTTCAAACTGCATGGTTTGTTTCTCACTCACGGTTTACATTTACTGCCGGTCAGCCAGGTGCTCTGCTTCATGTGACACTCACTCTTGACGATCAAGCAGTCACTCTAGATTCCTGTCAGTTGCTGTGCAAAATTGCAGTTTCACACACAGAAATCAAATTCTCCAATTTAAAAGTCCATCATGTTCATGTGTTTTGCAATACATTGATCAATATTAGCCAAATGGCTCCACCTACAACAGGGCCAGGAAGTGTAACCTACCATTAGTTGAACAGAACTACTGAGTACCATGCCCCTACAGTCTAATCTCTGTACTACATGCTAAGTTGCTTCAATCATGTCTGTGTCCAACTCTTTGTGACCCTATGGACCATAGCCTGCTAGGTACCTCTGTCCATGGGATTCTCCAGGCAAGAACATTAGAGTGGGCTGCCATTTCTTTCTCCAGGGGCTCTTCCTGACCTAGGGATCGAGCCCACATCTCTAATGTCTCCAGCATTGGCAGGTGGATTCTTTACCACTAGTGTCACCTGGGAAGCCTCAATCTCTGCACTACAGCCAAGGGAATTGATTGAATTTGGTTAGATATGTCATCACACTGCTCAACTCTCCAAAGGCTTCCCACCAGTCAGTAAAAGAGCCAAAGTTCATACGATGGCCTCCACCTTCACACTCCCCATTATCTGACCACTTATTACTTCTCTGCCTCAACTTCCAGTGTTTTTTTGTTTTTTTTTTCTCTCATTCTGCTCTAGTCATACCAGACTCTTTGCTGGTTCTTGTACATGTCAAGCTTCCAACTGGCTCAGGTTTTACACTTGCTGCTCCTTCTGCCTGGAATATTCTTTTCACATACATGTCCTCTCTAACATCACCTATCAGAGAAGCCTTTCCTGATAACCCTACATAAATGACATCCCACACCACTGCTTCTATTCTCCAACTTCCTTATTCTGCTTCATCAATTTCATTGCTGAGCAATACCTGACATAATATATATATATATGTGCTTAATATCTATATTCTCCCAGAAAATATAATGTCTTGAAAGAAAGACGTTTTATTTGCTTAAGATCTTCAGTTCAGTTCGTTCACCTCACTTCAATCGCTCAGTCGTCTCTGACTCTTTGCGACCCCATGAATCGCAGCACGCGATTCCTGTCCATCACCAACTCCCGGAGTTCACTCAGACTCATGTCCATAGAGTCGGTGATGCCACCCAGCCATCTCATCCTCTGTCATCCCCTTCTCCTCCTGCCCCCAATCCCGCCCAGCATCAGTCTTTTCCAATGAGGAGCCTAATAAAAGCCAACCACCTAGTAGATACACAATAAATACTTCATGAATAGATAAACGAATTTATCAGTGAACACAGTGCTGGTCCTAGGGCAGCAAAGCACCAACTATGTTGCAATATATGCTAAGTAGTGTCAGATTTGGGGAAGAAAATAGAGAAAAGATGTAAAGGAAGTTATCAAAGACAAATTTTTCTTCTTCCCAGTTTCTCCTAAAACTCATCTGGGTTTGTAAGAGAAACAAATTTAAAAGAATATTTTTTTAATTTAAAAGAATAATTTTTAATTTTTTGAAAGAATATTTTTTATTTAGAAGAATTTTTTTAGTGAAAGAATAATTTTTTATCTAGAAGAATAATTAAAAAAAATTTTTATCTAAAATAATTTTTTTATTTAAAATAATATAATTTTCTGAGGAAAATATGTAGACCTAAATTTCTTCTTCCCTCTCTTCATTCTCTTGCTCTGACTCCTGAACTTCCATTGGCTTTAAAAGATATCATATATACATTATCAATACTAAAATAGAATGTTTGTACACAATAGAGAAGAGATGAAAACTAAGGGGAAAAATAGTGAACACATGAAAAGCAAAGCATGGAATGAGGAAATATTTTTTGCCTTGAAAATCCATCATGAAATTTTCAACATGTTGTATAGGGAGATCTAGATGAAAAAGTCATCAATCTCCCTGACATACCAGGTGGTATTTTCCCAATTCAACAAAATAGGAAACTAAGTCACCAAGCAGTTTAATTAATTGCTTAGAGTCATAGTATTATGCACAGCAGAAGTAAACCCAGCAGAAGTAAACTGCTAGAGTTTCTTACCCCTGGCTTGCTTGTTCCTTTTCAGTCCTATAGTACACACATAATAAATATCATTCTAAATTTAGCTCGAGGCAGGAATACGTAAATTGCTCTTGACAACAGAACTTGTGTTTAAGAAAACCACCATCACATTCAAACATAATAGATAAAAATATTTCATATAAGTATAAATGTCAAATGCAAATATCCACATAGAAAAGGAATTGGGAGATTGTCTGCAAATGAATAGTTTTATATCTTGGTTTTCCTAAGACAGCAAAAATGACTATAATTTTGTTTATTGTTCATCTTCCATTCTCCTTCTTGACAAGAGGCTAATTTTCTACTAGGCCAAAAACTGGCCATAAATATATACGCATATGAAGATTCAGAGACTGTTTGGTCTAGTGTTTCCTGAGCTTTTTAATTCACAATTCCCATTCACATGATCTTTTAAAACATGAACTTTCATAATCATTTCTAATTTTTTGTGGTATCCAAAAAATATGCAAATTTAGGTTAAAAATTTACTTTGTATACCATGACCAAGTATGATTTATCCCAAGTATGTAGGGCTGATTTAATGTTCAGAAATAAATTAACATATAACATAATTATCACATCAACAGACTGAAAAAGAAAAGCCACAGGATTGTATCAAAAGATACAGAAAAAGGTTTTGACAAAAACCTACATCCACTGATGATAAAAAAAAATCTTAAAATAATAAACTAGGCATAGAGGGGAACTTTCTCAACTTGATAAAGACTATCTACAAAATCTTACAGCTAACATCATACTTTATGATGAGAACCTCAAAACTTTTCTTTCCACTAAAATATGGTAAAGGCAACAATGGCCCCTCCCACAACTCCTTTTCAATATCAAACTGATAGTCCTTGCTAGTACAATAAGACAAGGCAAGGAAATAAAAGCTATACAGAGTGGGAAGGAAGACAGAAAATTGTCTCTGTTTACAAATGATATGATTATCTTTTTAGACAATCCGAATGAGTCAACAAATAAACTCACAGAACTAATAAGTGATTACAGCAAGATTGCAGGACAAAAATCAATTACTTTCTGATATGTCACAAATGAGTAAGTAGAACTTCAAATCAAAAACACAATGCCATCCTTGCTATCATACAAAACATATTTAGTTATGAATCTAACAAAATACATACAAGACACATAGGAGGAAAGATACAAAACTCTGATGAATGAAATCAGAGAACTAAATAAATCATGAGATAATCCATGTTCATGAATAAGAAGTCTCAATAATGTCAAGACTTCACTTCTTCCCGACTTGATCTATCAATTCAGCCCATTTCCAGTGAAAATCCTAGAAAGTTAATTCATGAACATCAACAAACTGATTTTAAAGTTTATAGGGAGAAGCAACTCTTCTTCCATCAAGAAGAGTCAACACAATGTCAAAGAAGAACCAAGCTGGAGGACTGATGTTACCCAACTTCAAGACTTACTATTCAAACACAGTAACTAAGAAAATGTGGTATTGGCAAAATAACAGACAAATAGATCAGTGGAAGGGAGATTTTGGGAATGGACCCCTGCAATTAGAGTTTGATCTCTGACAAAGGAGCAAAGACAATACAACAGGATAGTCATAGTCTCTTCAACAAATGGTATTAGAACTGGATATCTACATGTTAAAAAAAAAAAAAAAAGTCCAGATAAAAATCTTACATCCTTCACAAAAATTAACTGAAAATGAATTACAGACTTTAGTGTGAAAAACAAAAGTATAAAACTCCTAAAAGATAACAAAGGAGGAAACCTAGATGACCTTGAGTATGGTAATTTTTTAAAATAAAATACCAAAGACATTATCAATGAAAGAAAAAGTTTGATAAGCTGAACTTCATTCAAATTAAAAGTTTCTACTCTGTGAGAAACAATATCAAAAGAATGAAAAGACAGCCTCAGACTAGGAGAAAATATTTGCAAAAGACATATCTGATAAAGGACTGTTACACAAAATATACCAAAACTTTTAAAACTCAACAATAAGAAAACAATAACCCATTTTAAAATAAGTAAAAGGTCTTAAAAACACTTCAAATAAGATGTATAGATGGAAAATAAACATTTTTAAAGATTCTTCACATCATATGTCAACAGAGAAATGAAAATTAAAACAATGAGATACCACTGCACAGCCATTAGAATGGGCAACATTTGGACAATGACAACCCCAAATGCTGGAAAGGATGTGAAATAACAGAAACTCCTATACACTGCTAGTGGAAGTGCAAAATGATGTAGCAACTGTGGAAGATACATTGGCAGTTTCTTATAAGAGTAAATATACCCTTATATGACCCAGCAATCATGCACCATGGCATTTATTCAAAAGGGTTTAAAATTTATGTCCACACAAAAACCTATACATGGATGTTCATAGCAGTTTTATTCATAATTGTTAAAACTTAGAAGCAACCAAGATAGTATTCAATAGGTAAATAAACAAACCATGATATATCCAGACAATGAAACAGTATTTGACACTAAAAGGAAGTGAGCGATGAAACCAGGAAATGTTATGGAGGAATTTTAAATTTGTATTACTGATTGAAAGAAGCCAACATGGAAATGTTTGAACTGTGGTGTTGGAGAAGACTCTTGAGGGTCCCTTGGATTGCAAAGTGATCAAACAAGTCAATTCTAGAGGAAATCAAACCTGAATACTCACTGGAAGGACTGATGATGAAGCTGAAGCTTCAATGCTTTGGCCACCTGGTGCAAAGAGCCAACTCATTACAAGAGACCCTGATGCTGGTAAAGACTGAACACAGGAGGAGATGGGGATGACAGAGGATGAGATTGTTGGATGGCATCACCGACTTGATGGAGATGAGTTTGAGCAAACTCCAGGAGATTGTGAAGGACAGGGAAGCCTGACGTGCTGCAGTCCGTGGGGTCTCAAAGAGTCAGACACGACTGAGTGACTGAACAACAACAATGTGAAAATACTACATACTGCATGATTTTACCTATAAGATATTCTGGAGAAGGAAAAACTATGGTGACACTTGAAAGATTATCAGTTGCCAAGATGGGTGAGGTAAATAGGCACAGAGCAGAGGCTCTTTAGGGCAGTGAAAATATTCTAGATGATAACATCATGGTGGATATATGTTATTATATAGATGTCCAAAACCATAGAAGGTACTAAACCAAGAGTGAACTGTAAAGTGTGGACTTTGGGTGATTACGANAAGATGGGTGAGGTAAATAGGCACAGAGCAGCGGCTCTTTAGGGCAGTGAAAATATTCTAGATGATAACATCATGGTGGATATATGTTATTATATAGATGTCCAAAACCATAGAAGGTACTAAACCAAGAGTGAACTGTAAAGTGTGGACTTTGGGTGATTACGATGTGTCATTATAGGTCCATCTTTGGTTTTAAAAAAAGGTACCATTTTGGTGAATGTTGTTGACAATGGGGAGGCTGTCTATGCCTGTATGGGTACATGGAAAATCTCTATCTGCCTCTCAGTTTTGCTGTAACCCACCAACTGCATTAAAAATTGTCTTAAAACATAAAAATGATTCTATAAAAATTCAAGTTGTAGATTAGTAGCAATTTTATTATTAATATATAACATATTACTTGATATTATGATTAATATATAATGGAACCCCAATAACAGGATATACAATCTTTTCAATCATGCCTAGAACATTCTTAATGGAGAAGGCAATGACAACCCACTCTAGTACTCTTGCCTGGAAAATCCCATGGGTGGAGGAGCCTGGTGGGCTACAGTCCACGGGGTCGTGAAGAGTCGGACATGACTGAACAACTTCACTTTCACTTTTCACTTTCATGCATTGGAGAAGGAAATGGCAACCCACTCCAGTGTTCTTGCCTGGAGAATTCCAGGGATGTCGGAGCCTGGTGGGCTGCTGTCTATGGGGTCGCACAGAGTCGGACACAACTGAAGCGACTTAGCAGCAACAGCAGCAGAACATTCTCAAAGATTGGCCATATGTTAGTCTGTATAACAAAAGAGACTTAACATACATAAAAGATTGAAAGTATACTTCCCTGGTGGCTCAGGCAGTAAAGACTCTGCCTGCAATGCAGGAGACCTAGGTTTGATTCCGTAGGTTGGGAAGATCCCTCGGAGAAGGGAATGGCAACCAACTCCAGTATCTTGCCTGGAGAATTCTATGGACAGAGGAGCCTGGTGAGCTATAGTCCATAGGGTCATAAAGAGTTGGAAACGACTAAATGACTAACACTTTCACTTTTACAATGGAACTAAATAAGAAATCAATAGCAGAAGGATTTAGGCTATTCACAAAGAAATGAAAATTAAACAATGGACTCCTAACTAACCAAATAGGTCAATAAATTACAAGGGCAATCAGAAAACATTCTGAGGTGAAAGAAAATGACTGCACAATATACCAAAGCTTAAGGGATATAGATAAAGCACTCCTCAGAGGTTACATAGGTAGTGACTAAAGGCTTTGAGCCTAATAATGGACTAACATGTGAGAATACTTCATTGCAGCTAACTGCTCTGTGAACATAGACATGGTCAGCCTTAACCTGCCCTATTTAGAGGAATCCATTATCAGCCTTAATGACTTGAACCACTTCCATCCTTTGAGCCTTTGCAAACTGTTGGTCTTGTCCAACGAAGTCCATCTGCACATAAAGAACCTGGGGTACAGAGAGAATGCCGTTTGCCTACTGTCACTCAGGTGAGTAGTGACAGAACCAGTGTGCAAAGCCAGGCTCTGAGAGCCCTTTGCATCAAACCATGCTCAAACCAGTCACATTTCACACATACACTGCCACCAACTTATGACTTTGATAATGTTAGTGATGGAACAGAAGAGTATTCACTATGTTTATTTCCACAACATAGAGACAAACAAAACTGTGAAGACACTCAGATATAAATCAGGTTCAGCCTTGTAAGTTTATTAAGTCACAATAAGTCTTCTTCTTGTAGGATGTCCTCCTTTTCTTGGTTTCAGAAATAGTTTTCCTTCAGTTGAACTCCTTGGGATGGATACTTGCTAAAGCCATGACTGTATACAGGGCTATAGATAAAAATGTGTCCTGAAATTTGTCCAATTGCACTTCTGTGAAATTATCTTTGAAGTTAATCATCCAGCATCATGCCTGAATAAAGACTAAAGAATAAAAATATGTCTCCTATCACTAATAACTATGATAATTGTGTTTTGAGTATGCACAGTGAATATAATCCTAAAATCTATCTAGTTCTTTACTCTCTTCTATAGAGTACAGATGCCATAGTCTGCTATATGAGATTTATCTCTCTTCTTTGAGGAAGGCTCAAAGGATGTATAGTAAATGTAGACTAGTTAAACTAGGAAAAAGTTGGGTTTTTTTTTTACCTATATATAAGAAAGAGGGTAAGCAGAAACTATGTGGAGATTGGTGTCAGTCCTTCTAGAATAAGCCACCATGAATTTCCTATTGCTGCTTTCTGTGCAAAAGCCATGAATGTCTTCTCTCCAGCATATATAAAAGGTCAAAAAGGTATTGATTTCTGCTTCCGCCCATGAAAGATAAACAGCTGCAACAATTTCCCTCCCACAGTAAACAACTAGAAAACTGAATAAATTACATTAAATAACTGTTTTCAGGCATTGGACCTAGCCAACTCAGGACAGCAGTCCCTGAGAAAAGGAGGATGAATAAGATGAGCCCAAAGATTATACCACCTTACTGACTGAAGAATGTTTCTGACCACAGCACGAAGAGTGGGAATCCAAAGGAGCCTAGGGTTCTCAATGAGTGAGGAAATAGAGGTGGCTAGAATTTGTGAGTCAGTATCTCAGAAAGGTACAGAGAGCAAGTTCCCCTGAAGCCTTAGATAATGGCTACTGATCTGTGAACAAGGGAGAGAAACTTATCTGAGGCCAGGGTAAGAACGATGGGAAAGACAGTAGGAAGAGCAATGTCCAGAGTTCATATGAGCCTAGAAGCAGTTCACTCTTGAACCAGCTAGAACTGAAAGACATTGTGATACATGAAGCACTGATAGACTCCTCAGAAAAATATCATCTTAACACTAGACTAAAGGTCACCTTATAATCACCCTAACAAAGCTTGAAAACAGTTTTCAAAAATATCTAACTGGTTCAAATTAATTTAGCTATGTACTAAAGCAAAACCCAATAGTCTCTGAAGGAATACAACATAATCCAGCAACGAATAACATAAAATTTACAATGTGCAAAAATTAACTGCATTTTCCTACCAGCAATGAATAATTAAAATTTTAAATTAACAGACGCCTTCATAAGTCAAATACTACCATTACAACAAAAGTACAGAATATTTTGAGATATGTTTAAAAATACATGTAAGTGTTATTCACTAAAAACTATAAAATATTGCTGAAAGAAATTAAAGAAACTAAAATAAATGGAGAGCTATACCATATTCTTATATCAGAAGTCTTAATGTTGTTAAAATGTCTGTTGTCCCCAAATTGATATACAGATGAAATGCAATCCCAAAGTCCCAGCTGGCTGTATTGTAGAAACTGACACTGTGATTTTAAAATTCTTATATAAATCCAAAGAATCTAGAAGAAGCAAAATAATTTTTAAAAGAACTAAATTTGGGAGGTGAGAGAGAGGTTCAGGAGGGAGAGGACATATGTACACCTATGGCTAATTCATGTTTATGTATGGCAGAAATCAAACCAGTATTGTAAAGCAACCATCAATCAATAAAAAATAAATACAACTAAAAAAAGAACAAAATTATATATATATATATATATATACATCCATATATGCAGCAATGGAACAGAATAGAGTTAGGAACAGATACACATACATTTGCATATATATAAATACATACAACTAATATTCAACAAAAGCACCAAAGCAATCCAGTAGTAAATAGATAACTTCTATCAACAAAAGACATTGGAATAATCATGCATTTGAAAACAAACAAACACACACAACAATAAAAACAAAGATACTTATTTTGCACAGTATATAAAAATATTAATAATTTAAAATACATCAAAGACCTAAATATAAAAGCAAAAATAAAATCTTTAGAACAAAAAGACAAAAGTCTCTGAAACATTTTATAATGCACAGATTTCTTAGTTAAGATATAAAAAGCATAAACCATGAAAACACTGATAAATTGGCCTTGATCAAACTATAACCTTATTTTCTGTGAATGTTTTAAGAAATAAAAATCAAGCCAACGACTGGCAGTTAATATTTTCAAACTGTACATATGGCAAAGGGTTTGTATGCAGAACATATATGTTTAAACACCTGTTAAGGGTAATAATAATAAGACAAACTAAACAACAACAACAAAAGCAGAGGTTTTAACAGACACTTCAACAACAAAGACGTGCACATAAGTGAAAAATTGTGAAAGTCCTTTAGTCATTAGGTAATGCAAAATAAAACCACTGCAGAACAAAACTATACAACTATCACATTAAGACCACCATAACAGGGCAGGTGGTGTGGCAAAGAACCCACCTGCCAATGCAGGAGACATGGGTTCGATCCTTGTTCTGGGAAGATCCCACGTGTTGTGGAGCAACTTAAATCATTGTGAAAGTCACTCAGTTGTGTCTGGCTCTTTGTGACCCTGCGGACTACAGCATACCAGACTGCCCTGTCCTTCACTATCTCCCAGAGATTACTCAACTTCAAGTCCACTGAGTTGGTGATGTCATCTATCCATCTCATCCTCTGCCACCCTCTTCTCCTTTTGCCTTCAATCTTTCCCAGCATAAGGGTCTTTTCCAGTGGGTTGGCTCTTTGTTCTTGGTGGCCAAAGAACTGGAGCTTCAGCTTCAGTGTCAGTCCTTCCAATGAGTATTCAGGGTTGATTTCCTTTAGAATTGACTGGTTTGAGCTCCCTGCTGTCTGATGGACTCTCGAGAATTTTCTCCACAACAATTTGAAGACGCATGAGCTTCCAACTCATGCGACGAGTTGACTCATTGGAAAAGACTCTGATGCTGGGAGGGATTGGGGGCAGGAGGAGAAGGGGACGACAGAGGATGAGATGGCTGGATGGCATCACCGACTCGATGGACACGAGTTTGAGCGAACTCCAGGAGTTGGTGATGGACAGGGAGGCCTGGCGTGCTGCAATTCATGGGGTCTCAAAGAGTCGGACACGACTAAGCGACTGAACTGAATTGAACTGAGCTTCCAAATACTGAACTTTAAAATTGAATGGACATTCCCACCCTGTTTGACAGCAATTCTGGACCTGGGAAGATTATTGATGAAAGGGGCCAAGAAGGGTTCTTGACCTTTATAACCAGATGTGACCATTAGAAATAAAAGAGGGAGCTGGGCCAAGAAAATTTGACTTTTTCTTCCAAATTTTATCAATTTGGGAAACCATTATACCTTCTCTAGGGCAGAGGGAGTAAAAAGTAGAGGAACGTCAGGAGAGAAAAAGTGGCATCAGGAATGGGACACAAGCATCCCATACCAAGAGCATCCACTTCGTTATAATCTGTAAGTTATCCTACCCTACAGAAGCTCATTTATTAGACCGATTTCATATGTATAAATAATATGTGTACATAAATATATGTATAAATTTCATATGTACAACTCACATGTTTTAATGTTTACATCCAGACAACTCTGTGATCTACACAGATAACATATTTCTTGACAACCAATTCACTCAGCTTCCTGGTACACCTACTGCAAGCTCTGATCATCCTTCTGCAGGAAGTCATAGTCAGGAACTTGTGCCACCAATGAGAGCATCTTGGTTCTTTATCACCGTGACTTTGGTGTTTAAGGCCATCTCCTTTTAAAGACCTGATCAAAACAGGAAGGTAGCGTTGAGTTGACCAAAAGGTTTGTTCATTGTTCAATACAGCTCTTGGTGAAAGTGAAAAGGAAGTTTTTTATTCTTATTTAAAATGGAATTAACTTTGCAGCCAACCCAATATATCATGTAGCCTTCAGAGCGCCAGGACAAAGATAAAGGCTAATGGCAGAGTGAGAGCTAAGGCAATTGAGAAGTGTCTAGATAATGCTAATATCTTTGTCCCAGCCAATGGAGGGGGATGCCATAAATCAAGGACAATCACTGTTTGAAGATACATAAAGGTGTGATGAGGCATTTAGGAATGGTGTCTTATTTTTGAGTTAGTAGTTGCAATGCTGGATTTTTCCATCTTGTAGGTCCTTGAAAATTAATACTCTCAAATCTGCTCTCTCTTTTATAACTTCAACTCTTCTTTCCTTGTCATTTGGGAATTGTCTCAGACTACATACAAGCTTTCAGGTGCTTCGTTTGGATCTCAGATCACATGTCTAATTTTCCTGAAGTACAAAGAATTCTTTCTCATTTCTCTTTGCCTTGCAGGTTAGTAAACTATCTCTATAACTCCTTAAAAATGATGTTTGAGTTGTAGTTTGGACCTTTTCTTAAAGAAGAGAGCAACATTTCTACTCTGAATTTATAATAGAAAAAAAATGTTTTTAATTAAATATTTAAGGTTAGAAAAGGATGTCATTTGTTTTTCTAGTGTGAGTGATCACAAGGGATACCATTTCTGTTGGTATTAGCAGTACAGCTTCTCTCTAAATATCTGAGTTATTTGGGTAACTATTGTAAAGACAATTCATCCGTAACTACAAGGAAAAAAAGAAAAGTTGTATAACAAGATCTCTGAATGAATAAGATTGTTGAGACTTTAACTTTTCTCAATTTAAAAATTCATCTTTCAATATATTATAAAGACTTCAATATGACCAAGAAAGCGACATCATGTTCAGTAACTTCTAAAATGGGCACACTTTAGTTTGTATAGTCATAGACCACTGAAAGTGGAAGATTTTATTGGTCTGTTCTAGCCACTCTCTGTCTCTGGTGAAGATCTTCACCAACATCCCTGGCAGGCATTAAGCAATTAATTAGATTACAGTCCACAGCTCCCAATCCATTGCATTAGAAAAGGTAGATATTTTTATCTTACTATTATTTAATCTTTTCTATTATTTTCTAATTTTCCTAATTGTATCTTATGAAACAACAAAAAAAGTAATTCAATTCTTTCATTAACATAAGTGGTATCTCATTTCTCTTAAGCCTTGGCTTCTTCAAGTCAAATATTCTCTGTTTCTTTAACTGCTCAGGAAACTCAAATGGTAGAGTCAACATCAGCCTGATGTTTTTTTAATTAAGTGTTTTTAATTTTATATTCCTGAAAAAAATCTCTTCTCCAAAGATCTAATTTCTCTGAACCACTTCATTTTATCTTATCACTTTTCATTCTATTTCTTCAAGATACCAGGGTTTGACTGATGCATGCATCTATTTTTCTGGCATTCTTGCAAACTTTTCTCTTAATTTGGGGATCAATCATTCCAACTTTTTTTGATTTTCCCTTAGAGCTGTAACACTACCACACTCTAACTCAGTATCATTTTATATATATATATATATATATATGTACGTATTTATAAACATATATAGTGGGGACGGGGGAGTCTGGTGGGCTGCCATCTATGGGGTTGCACAAAGTTGGACACGACTGAAGCGACTTAGCAGCAGCAGTAGCAGCATGGTGGAGAGATTGATGACAAATATCTTTTCTGTATTTTTATATATATGTAGATTAACAAGTATCCTTTATATGTTGATATTGATGCAAGTTTGATTTCTGGGCACAGAACTAGATTTATCTTACCTCTTCATAGCAACATTATGTTGTTAATATATTATCATTGATTCAAATATGTCCTCTTTTTATGTTTTATTTCATATTTTCCCCCTCAAAGTCAGCCATTTGTATGTTTGTATTTGAGATCTACCTCCCACAAACTTTATTTTTTGAGTATATGCATATCAATGTATCCTTTCTAACAATGTTTAGTGTAATTATTTTGAAGAACTTTTAATTTTATATTGGAGTATAACAACTTAACAATGTTATGATAGTTTCAAGTGCCTGTCAGAGTGACTCAGCCACACATATACATGTATCCATTCTCCCCCAAATGCCCCGCCCACCCAGGCTGCCACATAACATTGAGCAGAGCTCCATGTGCTATATGGTAGGGCTGCATAATTTTCATTGATTTACTTAAACAGCACTGAGCTATAAGTCATTCAATTTATTGTTAATATATTGATCTATTATGTCAGACATGACAGTGACTGAATAACAACATTACCATTAATATGTGCATAGTAAGTCTTTGGAATCCTATGGAGTAGACCCTCATAAGAATATTTTACATTTTATACATATTTCTTTTTATTCATTTCTAGTTTATTTTCATCTCTTTGCTACTTCAAACAGTGCTATCAATAACATTCTCCTACCTGGGCACTATGTACCTGGTAACACTGAATACCTGAGCAAGATATTTTCTCAAGTACACACTTGACTGCAATTACTGGGCATATGTACAATATGTACATATTCAATTTCTCTCAATATCGCCAAATTGTTCTTCAAAATAGCTGCCCCACAGAAGTGCATTAAGGTTCCCATTTATCGACATCCTCTTCATCCCGTGGTTTATCTTATCCTGGCGTTCTTTATTCCTTGCTGGTCACATATTAGGTATTGAAATCACTCTCATAATTGGGGTTTTGTTTTCTGAGTTGCTGGTCATGACTATGATCATACTTTGTCTCCTC
The DNA here is from genome assembly GCA_006410615.1 of Neotragus moschatus. Lineage (NCBI taxonomy): Eukaryota > Metazoa > Chordata > Mammalia > Artiodactyla > Bovidae > Neotragus > Neotragus moschatus. The sequence goes on along the minus strand of SJYA01001220.1, from coordinate 1,176,754 downwards.
CCCCAACCAGTCTCATGTGGTAACTGACAGCCCGTCTCATTTCTTATTTAATTCCATTTGAAATGTATCACACTATCTTTTCAAGGAAGAGAAGAACAACTGTATAAATGGTGCAATTTCCTGTGATAGCACTTCCTAAAAACCTCTGAAAAAAGATCTTTAAACTTCTCAAACTCTTGCTAACAGCATTTTTCTCTAAATGATCTTTTATGATTTATCATTTTTTATTGAATGATTCCCTCGCACTTCATTTCCTTCATTGTACAGAATGCTATTTGACCACGTGTAACATAAATTCCCCTAGCAAAGAAAAAATAAAGGCAGCCGAAAAAATTAATTCTATTTTTCCAGAAATCACTTTGCCACATCTTATGGAGCAGACGTGTATAAAGTTCCCAGGATCTGCAGCCAGTCTGGGGGTCTAGGGCATGTTCCATTTCTATCTTGGAAGTGAAACAAAGGAAATAGCCCATCCTGTTAAACACTCATTCAGATTCCACTCTCTCTCTGATGGTCTTTCTACAACTGCAGCAAAAAGTGCCAATTGAAACCAACCCTGTCATAGAGACTTGCACAAAATATGAACAGTGCTAAATACCTTAAAGTGAATCGATTTTCACTGAAAGTGTTTTAACCTCCTTTTAGGTCAAGAAATAGCAATTTTCTGAGCTTCCCTGTAACCTGAGAAATAATACTAAGAGGCAGGTGTGCACTGCATACCTCGTTGATAGCATGAAATACATTGAAAATGCCTTTGCACAGGACAGTCCTCGGAACCCCCTTCCCAGCCTTCAGGCTGAGGTGCGGTCTAGGGAAGTAGAGTGACTCTTCTTTGGTTTTCTTTCACATTAGAGACTGCTAACTTGTTACTTTTTTAAAAGACAAAATTGGGTTAGACTCAGGGCAACATAAGATGTAAGCCTATTTTTAATTTGTTAATATAGAGTGGGCACTGAGTAAATTTTACAAATGAGTAAACTGAGGCCCTGAGAGATTTAAGACTTTAGCAAAGATTCACAGTTGGGGTTACAATGGTGCTAGACTTGGGCACAGAGCATAGTCAAGAAATGAAGGAGAAAGCACATGGAAAAAGAGGTTTTGGGGGGGGCAAACATTTGATGGGCACTAGTAGTCACTTCCAAACTGCCTACGTTCTGTCTGGATGACATCTCTGAGTGGGGAGGTCCCAACTACGATAATTTCTATCATTAAAAAGTCACAAGATGATAATTTTCATCATTAACAATAAGTGCTTTTTGTGCCAGAAACAATGACTATTCCAGATATTCTATTAGTTTATATAATCCTTACAATTCTGTGAATTAATATACCCATTTTAAAGACAAAGAAGCTCAGAGAACTTAAGCAAGTGATCCAGGATGGCACACTAAGCCGTAGAGCTCAGTGCCTCATCACAAGTAAGTGTCAGTGCTGCACACTTAAAAACTATGCTCTTGGGACTTCTCTGGTGGGCCAAGCAGTTAAGAATTTGCCTTGCAACGCAGGGATTTTGGTTCGATCGCTGATTGGGGAACTAAGGCCCCATGTGCTGTGGAACAACTAAGCAGGAATGCCATAACTACTGAGCCCACACACCTCAACTAGAGAGTCTGTGCACCCCAACAAGAGATCCCACATGATGCAACAAAGATCCTGCGTGCCACAACCGAGACCTGAGGCAGCCAAAGAAATAAATTATTTTTAATGGACTCTCTTGCTTCCACAGCCTAAATAATACCACACATAAACCCCTCTTCACGTTTTCTTGGCAGGAGAGGCATTCCTGTCCAGATACAGACAGTATAAATCACAGTTTCTGAAACATGGCCACCTGGAAGTTTTGCTTTATGATTCAGAATCAACAGCTCCCCCTACCTGCTCCGCCCGCAAGTCTAAAGCCACTAAAGTGCATGGTTTAGCCTTTCCTTTCTCAATCTATTAAAAAAAATAATAAAAAAAGGAAGAGCACTGCATATTTTTCTTTGATTTCACTCTTCATTAAATAATATTAAACAACCATTTCAGAATTCATTCAGGACCTGCACTATAGAATATCTTGGCTTATTTCTACACTGAGCTCTGAAATATATTAACTAATAAAAGTCTTCTAGAATTGACACCAGTAGAGAGTGTGAATCACCCATGGAATGAGATGTCAGCCATATGTAATCAGGCGGTCCCTTGACCACCCTCCCGCCCCAATTCTCAGATGACTTTTGTTCTCTCTGGTACATTATATCATTTATTTTTCTTCTGAGCATGATGCATTTACTGATCACTAATATAATTCTTTGTTCCTGGGTCAAGGGAGACTTTATGCTGACATATTGGTTGGGAGAAGGAATGGGAACAATTATTTATTTAGAAGAATGACTCAAACTCTCACTCATGTTTTCACTTATTTTTTCCACTGCTCTAGCCAAAGTTCTGAAATGATATCCTAAGAAGGCCACTGGGGCCAACAGACACAAATTATCTCTGCTCACTGCTGTCGGTTCTATCTTTCTTCTTTCATTTACTCACCAAAGAATAACTCATTCCTGACCCATATGCAAGAATCCAACAGAATAAGGCATCTGTGTTGCACCTGGGAAAACAGAATGTGAAAAGTAAAGCACTAAGGATGATGAGATACTTATTCTCCAAAGCAACTAGAGAGAGAAAGCCTTCAAAGTCCAAATAAATAATGATTATTTTCACACAGAGGGTGACAGGAGTGTATAGCATCTTCTTTTAAGAACAGGAGACACTGCCTATTATCAGTGCAGGCCTACAAAGACCTAGAAGTATGTCTCACTCCACCATTACACAGATATTGAAAGTCTCTAGAGTGATGCTGCCATCTCATGTGTAAATCGACCCCTCATGCAGCTTTGGAGCACTTAAAGTGAAAAATAGGTAGTACATGGGCCAAATTGGATAAAACTGGGTTCTGACACAAAGATGCACACTTGGCAATGGCAGTATCTGATGGAACACAGCTGATTCTTTCATCCTTCTGAATTTTTGAAGGAAAACAGCACAGTGCTTAAGGTTTCATGCACACATTCCAGAATGCATCGGATCAAATCTTGGCCCCACCTTGCATAACGGACTAACCTTGGGAAGGTTAATAAGCCATATAGTTCCTAAGTGTTTCATCTGCAAAATGGTAGGGTGATAACAGCAGCTGCTTTCTAGGGTTGATGTGGAAATGAAAGTCACCAAAACGAAAAGCTCACTAAATAGCTAGAATTTATTGAATGGGTAGCAATTCATTAATTATTAGGTAATAATGAAGTTTGATGATTTGGAGGGGAATTTTTAAAATTATAGGACCTGATATTTTCATATAAGGATAACTGGGTAAATATGGATCACAGACTATTTCTCCTCAAACTGTTACCTATGTCATCCATGACGGCAACAAAAATCTCGTTAATGGGACTTCCCTGGTGGTCCAGTGGTTAAGAAACCACCTGCCAGTGCTGGGGACACAAGTTTGATCCCTAGTCAGGGAAAATCCCACATGCCTTGGAGCAGATAAGCCCATGATCTGCAACTACTGAAGCCCATGCACCCTAGAGCCCATGCTTCACAACAAGAGAAGTCACTGCAATGAGAAGCGTGCACACCACAACTAGAGAGTAGCCTCTATTTACCACAACTAGAGAGTAGCCTCTTTTTACCACAACTAGAGAGTAGCCCACATGCAGCAAAGAAGACACCCCTGCACAGCCAAAAACAAACTAATGAACTGATTAAATCTTTACAAAAAATCATTAGCAGCAACTACAAAAGGAGACATTCTTTATTCCATAAATGGAAAGAAACAGAAGCTTCTAGATAGTATGTCTCACAATATTCTCACTTCTCCTTTCTATTACCAAGAAACATTACTGGCAAACAAGAAAAAAAGTGACACAGGAAATGAGAAGTGAACTTAGTAGTACCTATATATTTTCATCATCTAACTCAGGATAGTGCGTGGAATTTTTGGGATAAAAATCACAAAAATGGAAGAACCGAACAAACAGGCTGAATTTTGCTGTCGCAATGAGCATTCTCAAAAGAGACCACAAATGTAAAGCTTTCCCTCTATACAGAAAAACAGATTGCAGATCCTTGATGAGATATTATAAAACCTGGGATGCAACATTCAGCAGAACTTCACAAGAGAAAGCAAAGGCCAGATCTTCTACCACACTCTCCACTCTGCTCAGATGAGCTCCTCTGCTATGCTACAGATGAAGCAAGGAGTGACTTACTTTCAAGAGCTGTTGCAGATTATCCTTTTAAATTGGCTTTATTTCCAGGTCCAATTTTTACTTTGTAACATCTACTACTTTGAATTAATAATAGTTCTTTGTGTTGTAGATTTATTTCTTCAACAAGTCCAAAATGAAAGGGCTTTACAAAGGCCATATCCTTCATTTTAGGAGATATTCTAGGAGGAACTCCAGAGAAAAGAAAGTTGCTTTAATTCTGAGTACTTATTTAATCCAGCTGGACTTCTTTTCTTTTCACTTTGTTAACACAATTGCTCAGGATGGTCTGTGCTTTGATTTTAGTTGCTGTAACCAGCTCTGCTCCAAAGCTGGAGACTTCCTGATTTGTGCACATCTGTGAGCATGAGGGTAAAGAAGAAAGTCTGATGAAATAAATATGATGCTATTTGTAAGGTCAAGGTACTTGGGGAAGATGGGAAGTCAGAGCACTGGGGATGAGGTGAGTCATCTGAGGAGTCCAGTGCAGCATGAGGCTCTGTGGTCCGAGAAGTAAACCAGGGTATACTACAAGCCTGCAGTTCTATTCCTGACAACTGTGAACTCCCCACCCCCTGTGCCCAATTCAGAACTGCAAGAGGCTGCAGGGAGCCTTGTTGCTCACAGAGGACTGAAGTCAAGGACAGGCCACAAGTTTCAATGTGGGGGTTATTTTAGGTCATAGACTACAATGATTTAGCAAGAAATTCAGAAGACACCCTGACAAGTCCAATCTGCTTCTTCATCAGCTTTGATATTGGCTGTGCCCCTCAGGCACTAAAGGAAGCAGTCTTTGTTCTCTGCCAGCATTTGCTCTGCCGAAAGCCAAGAGAGGAGATGAAAGTCAGACTTGAGCAGAAATGGCAAGTCCTGAAGTAGCACTGGCGCTTTCAATCATTCTCACCCTGATTTCTAGCACCCAGCTTCCCTTTCCAGACCCATTACCATACCCTTCTTCATCAGAGCTGACTTTTGGATGAAAAGTCAGGACTTAGAGATTGCTTTCCACTCGGAGGATAAGATTCTGCTGATTGGAACTCATTTTCTCCTGCTCTTCAGAGAACGCTACAGCTCACCTCCTCATCGTTCCCAGTGTAGACATCTTTATCTGTATGAAGCCTCCAGGCTTTCCTTCCTTTGTCTACATTGTATGTCCTTCAAGGTCCTACTCAATTCAGGCCCTGTCTCTGTACTGGAGGCAGTCAGCCATGAGTTCCGATTTGGGCTCCATTACTTCCTAGCTGTGAAACCTTGGACAAGTTACTCAGCCTATCTGAGCCTACTGTTAAGACATAAACCTATCACAGTTACCTCATAGGGGTTGTTATGAAAATTACATGAGAAAATATGTATTTAGTGCCTGATATCCGTGACTCTCTGATTACTCCAGACACATTCATGTCTCATCTGTTGTTATAGATGAAAGCCACTAGTCAGAGAGGATTTTAGCCCTTAAATCATTTAAAAGAGGTCAGGGGGGGGTTTTGTTTTGTTTTTTTTTTTTTTTTTTAAGGAAAGACCATGTTCCTTTTTATTTACTATCATCATCATGATAAATAAAAATAGCATTAAGAACTACTATCTAATAAACACTTTCATTGTCCCATGTGATGTTTTCAACAGCTTTGTGATAGGTCTTTTGATTATTTGTTGAAAATATCCCCAAACTTAGCAGCTTAAAGCAGCAATGAATTTAATATACCTCCTGAGTTTGTGGCCAAGGAATTTGAACAAGGCTTAGGTGGGCAATTCTGCTCCACAGCTGTCCACTGAGGTCACTCAGGGTTTTGAGTTGGTGGCCAAGCTTATTTGAAGAATCCAAGGTGGCTTCATCCCCATGGCCAGTATGTTGGGACAGCTGGAGGAATGAGATCTGGGGGGACAGTCAACTGAGATGCTGACAGATAGCCTCTCCAGTTTGGTAATTTCAGCACAGCCAGACTTCTCAAATGGCATCTCAGAACTCCCACCAAGTCAGGAAGTAGATGCTGACTATCTTAAAGCCTCTGCTCAGAAACTGGCACATTCTCTCATGCTATCATCTTCCATATTCTATTATTCAAAGCAGTCACGGAGCCCACTTAGATTCACAGGCTTCATCTCTTGTTGGGAGGAGTGTTAAAGAATGTGTGGTCTTATTTACTCAACTGAGTAGTAGTATTATTTTCATATTACAAATACAGTCCAGGTTTCACAGTAGCTGTTTGACTTGCCTGAGGTCACACAACTAGAGGTGAAATAACAGTTGAGAGATGTCTAGCCCTCATGCCTACTCTTAAGTCTTAACCAGTCATTTGTGCTAACTTGCTCTCTCTCTCTCTCTCTCTCTCTCACACACACACACACTCCAGCAGAGCTGGAAATGAATGCTCATTCAAACAGTCCTGCTACCTTCATGGAGGAGTGCCGTGGGAATTGTAATGGCACTTGGTTTCCCCACTGCAATTGGAAAGTTGGTTAATGTATTGGCACTAATACAGCACCTCTTCCCATCACAGCAGAATTGGCTGTTACTGTTATAGTTGGATTATGGCCACTTCTTCCTCCTTTGCAAAATTTAAGTCTGTGATGTTCTCGTCAAGGGAAATGATGATGGAGTTACAGCAGGCCAATGATTAAATTTGCTCAGCAACAATCCGTAAATAACCTACACATTCCATTTGATGGCTTTGATTTGGTCCCTCACTTATACAAAGGGCTGACTTCCAGGTATTGCGATGGAAAATGAGCTGGGTGTGGGTAGGGGACCAGAGTGGCTGGGTAGCAGGGGGAGGAGAGGGAGAGCCCATGTGGGAGCCAGATTTGTCTTAGAACTTCAAGGAAAAGTGATAAGCAGACAGGCATCTTAAGAAATCTCACCCCGAAATTTATCAGTTGTCCTCTTTCTCGCCCTTTTCAACTGTCTACCACATGTTGCTTCCTGCCTCTGTCCATGCTTTGCCTGTGGCAAGTGGGCTGTGATGGCTTATGTCTCTTCTGCAGGAGTCTGATTGTGGAATCCAGACTCCTCTCTCTCACTGCAGGTAGTTTCAATGGATGGAGGAGAGGATGAGAGATGCAGTTATTTCTGGATGAGATTCTAGGAATCTTATAACTGTACTGTATTAAAGATTCTCCTCAAATTTTTGTTCTCTCATTGTATTGGGTGGTCTGAAACTCTTTTCCAAATTATATAAAGAAAATACATTTATTCCTTTGCTCTAAATGCCACCAAACAGTTACTGAGTGACGAGAAAGAGTGAGAGAACTAAAGAGAGCTAGACTGAGAAAAGTGAATGTATACCATCCAAAAATGTATTGATAGGGAATGTCTGCCAGTTAGCACAGGTTCAATTCTTTCCAAAAAATAACAACCACAGGGGAAAAAAAAAAAAAGGACTTCACAAAATCCCTTTACCCACAGTCTCAAATTTTCTTGGTCTTTTAAATAATGCTGTCCTTTTTGTCTGTTGTTTCAAGAAGAGTTAACTCAGGTGAATATACTTTCTTTTAAAGACAAACTTATTGAGATATACTGTTTTGTTTCATGCCATAAAATTCACCTTTTAAGTGATACACAATTTGACAAGTGTTAATAAATTCAGAGTTGTGCAACCATCACCACAGTCTAATAGTAGAAATGTCTATCACAACACTTGCAGTCACTCTCCATTCACAGCTCCAGCCTCAGACAACAACTAATCTACTTTTTGTCCTTCCAGATTTGTCTTTCCTGGACATTTGGTATAAATGAGATTGTGCAATATGTGATCTCATGTGCCTGGCTTCTCATATAGCATAGTGTTTTTCAGCCTCAACCGACAGGTTCAACATTATGTTTCAGAATTTCACTCTTTCTACTGCCAATCATATTCTATTGTTCAGATATATTACATTTTGCATATCCATTCCCCAATCAATGGACTTGTGGGTTGTTCCCACTTTTTAGTTATTATGAACATTTATGTGCAAGTCTTTGTGTAGACAAGAATTTTTAATTCCTTGGGTAGAGACCCAGGAGCAAAAAAAATCCTGGAGATATAAATATCTATGTTTGACTTTTTTTTTTTTAAACTTACCAAACTATTTTCCAAAGTAGCTGCACCATTTTACATTCCTAGCAGCAACCTATGGAGGGTTCAAATTTCTCTGAATATCCACCACTGATTGTTATTGCTTGATTGTTTTTTTCTTTTTTTTAGCCACTCGCTGGTATGTAAAGCAGTAGCTCACTATGAGATAAAAATTCTTAAGATTTTCAGATAAATAGCTTAATATTACTGCCATAAATCAAGAAGATAGAAAATTTTCACATTTTAATGAAAATATCTGTCTCTTTTTTAAGCAGTTAGAGAATGAAAAGAAGATTTTACAAACTTTGGGAATTAACTTTAATTCTCTTAGCAAAGAAGTCAAAGACTTATGCTTGATGAATAGACTTGGGCCTTACTTCTAGTGTTATTAGGACATGTTAAACAAGTAACATTTGCATAAGGTAGTAAACATACCTCATATATAGGGGAGATATTGCAGTATCTCCTACCACTTCCTACTCAACATGCCCATAACCCCTTGTGTTATTTTGTCACGTTATAGAACTCTGACTGTAGACAGACTTCTATTCCAGGTAACCAATGATCATTCAGAAAATATTTGAGTAAGCTAAATAAATGCTAGAAGGTGATAGAAGCATTATTTTTAATAGCCAGGATATAGAAGCAACCTAAGTATTCATCAACAGATGAATGGATAAAGATGTGGTGTGTGTGTATATATATACATGCACACATACATATCACATCTGGAATATTACTCAGCTATAAAAGGGTGAAAATTTGCCATTTGCAACAGCATGAATAGACCTAGAGGGGAGAGGGTTTGGGAGCGAGGCAAGATTGGTAAAGGGGATTAAGATTTACGGACTATTGGATATAAAATAAATAAATTATAAGAATATAAGGTACAGCACAGGGAATGTACCAATATTTTATAAAAACTTTATATGGAGTATAATCTATAAAAATATTAAATCACTATGTTGTAAATATGAGAAATTAATATAAAACTATAAGTCAACTATACTTCATTATTTTAAAAGGTAATACCTAAAGGCTTCCCTAGTAGTTCAGTCAGTAAATAATCTGCCTGCAGTGCAGGACACCCAGGTTCAATCCCTGGGTTGGGAAGATCCCCTGGAGAAGGAAATAGCAAACCACTCTAATATTCCTGCCTAGAAAATCCCATGGACAGAGGATCCTGGTGGGCTACAGTCCATGGGGTTGAAAAAGTCAGACATGATTTAGCAACTAAACCACCACCACCTAAAGGAAAGACCCCCTAATGAATAAAAGCAGTATCATTATAATATGAAATCATTAATTAGGAAAATGACTAAAAGACAGCTAAAGCTAACCAGCAATGATGGAGACAGGAAGGACTGATTTTAAGCAAACGACTAAACAGAGACTTAAACTATATAATTTGACCTCATGCTGATAAGATGGAAACAAAAGTGCATTTTTGGTGAACATTCAGCAAGAAAACTAGCAAATGACATAATAGTGTCATTAGTAATACTTATCCCTCTAACAAGTATTTGTGTCTTGTTAATTTAGGGTGACCAACTGCCCCAGTTTGCTGGAGCTGAGGGGTTCCCCACAATGCAAGATTTACAGCGCTAAAATGAGAGTGTCAGACAGACTGGTTAGTCACCCTACTTGTCATCAAACAAGGAGTTCTGTGAGGAAGGCATATGAGAAACTGTGCAAAACTCTCCCATCTAGGAGTCAAGATATCTGAGGTTTTGTGCTTTAAACTATCCTAGTAACTGGCTCAGACTTAAGAGGTGGCTTGGCCCCTCTGATCTAGAGGAGATTAAGTAGGGTAATGCAAAGAACTCTTCTAACTCTGATATTTTATAATCCTATAGAGGTGTATGATTATAAGTACAACTGTTTTCTTTTGCTGATCCATAATCCACATTCAGGAGAATCAGGGGGAAAGATATTTATGTACAGAAATAAGACATTCAAAAATTTAGAATTTTTCCACTATAAAGATATTAAATAATAAATCATCTGTTGCACCCCCATGCTTACTTTCCACCTCTTATAACCCTATAAGAGTGAATGCTGCTGCTAAGTTGCTTCAGTCGTGTCCGACTCTGTGCGACCCCATAGACAGCAGCCCGCCAGGCTCCCTTGTCCTGGGGATTCTCCAGGCAAGAATGCTGGAGTGGGTTGCCATTTCCTTCTCCGATGCATGAAAGTGAAAAATGAAAGTGAAGTCACTCAGTCGTGTCTGACTCTTCGCAACCCCATGGACTGCAGACTACCAGGCTCCTCCATCCATGGGATTTTCCAGGCAAGAGTACTGGAGTGGGGTGCCATTGCCTTCTCTGACAAGAGTGAATAACATTATTCTATTAAAATAAATGAATCTTTTTCTGATTCTGGAATTTCTCAAAGAACCCAAATTCTAATTCTGAGAGGCTAAAACTTTTCTCAGATGATTCAAAACAGACTCTGGCTTTCGTTTCAGAACTTAGCACAGCACTTTATCACAGTCCCTGGCACATTGAAGGAGCTTTGTAAATATTTGTCGAATTCAAATGAACTAATGAATCTTTGACTTTAAAGTCAATATGCAAGAAGAGCTGGAGATGTTTTTTCTTATCTGCCCATCTTTTCATTTTTAGAAAGATTTCAATAGGAAGTAACTGACACTGGATTTATAAGCACTGAATGGGAAAATGTATTTTAAAATATCTTATAAATAATAATGCAATATACAAATATACCACATTAATGTCTCCTTACTAAAAAAAAGAGAAAGACACTGAGTTTATAGACATTGGACTATATAGTCATTCAAACTTCAGTGATGTATATGAGTATTCAATGGCACTCTGAATTTTGTATTCTGAGAACCATAACAGTTTTGAGATTATAAAAATCTCTGATTATTTGAATGTACATCTGTAAAAATAAAATTGAAGAAATAAAATACTGATATAGCTCAATTCCATCTAAACTGAAGGACTAATACTGAAGCTGACACTCCAATACTTTGGAGTATACTTTGGCCACCTGATGCAAAGAGCTGAGTCATTAGAAAAGACCCTGATGCTGTGAAAGACTGAAGGCAGGAGGAGGAGGAGATGACAGAAGATGAGATGGTTGGATGGCATCACAAGTTGATTGACATGAGTTTGAGCAAGCTCCAGGAGATGGTGAAGGACAGGAAGCCTGGCGTGCTGCAGTCCAGGGATAGCGAAGAGTCAGACACTATGAAATGACTGAACAACAACACCTAAACCCAGAAGTTTAAGATATGAAATGCAGTTCAAAACAATAATAACCACAGTAAAAACAACAAGCAAATACACACAAACACACACACATACAGACACCACCACCACTACCACTCCATCAAGTAATTGCTGCTGCTGCTGCTGCTAAGTCGCTTCAGTCATGTCCGACTCTGTGCGACCCCATAGACGGCAGTCCGCCAGGCTCCCCCGTCCCTCACATTCTCCAGGCAAGAACACTGGAGTGGGTTGCCATTTCCTTCTCCAATGCGTGAAAGTGAAGTCACTCAGTCGTGTCCGACTCTTCGTGACCCCATAGACTGCGGCCCACCAGGCTCCTCTGTCCATGGGACTCTCCAGGCAAGAGTGCAGGAGTAGGGTGCTATTGCCTTCTCCTATCAAGTAATTACTTAGGGATAAATTTGATCCAAACTTGAAAGTCAACTCAGAAGACTTTTTTTTTTCAACTTTTTAAGGCAAATGGTACTTATTTTGTTATGTACCGAGGATTTCTTAGCTTTTGCACTATTGACATTTGGCTGGATATTTCTTTGTTATTGAGGTGTTGCTTGTGCATTTCAGGATATTTAGCAGCATCCATGGCTTTACCCACTAGCCACTAACAAACATCTGCAAAGCTCCCTTCTCCCTCCCATGTTATGACAAACAAAAAACAAAACATCTTTATACATTGCTAAATGTCCCATGGTGGGCCAAATCACCCAGGGGGGGAACCCCTGATCTAATCTGAGGGTATCTGAACTAGCTCTAAGAAATATAACAAATAAGATGTTGAGATATTTTTATAAAGATTCTATATCAACTATTCTATAATAGTTCACACAGTTGCCTACAATTACACTTATCATCAAATAATGACATTTTTGCCTTTAAACAAAACTGATACTTTCTGCCTATCCCACTTTATCTCATGGAAAAATGTTATTTTTTTGACCTCTGTTCTCAGCTGTAGTTCAAATGCAGCTTTGTTTACCAAAGCCACATTTGGAAAGGCAGCCACCTGTAACAAGCAGTCAGTCCTTCTGGTAATGTTTGCTATTTCAAAAGGTTTAGCCTGTCAAGTTTTAAAACTTCTCTTATATTGAAACTCCTCATCATTGTTTGTGAGTTTCATTCATTATACTTGAAACTTCTGCTAAAAGAGGAACATTTACTCCTCACAATGAGTGAAAGATAAATATTTTTACTTTCAGTGTGTTTAATACAATATATCATGAGATACTGAGGCAAGGTAGTTGCAAGAGTTTCTGCAGAACAATGAAAATGAGTGGAAGCAAACATTTCCTGAAACATTATACAGATCTGTGGCTTTTTCTCTTCCAGTAAACCCCCTCATTCCTATGCATAACCGGTTGATGCCCATTTACCAGAAGGAGTTCAATGAAGTTATTAAGAAAAGTAAGTGTTAGTCACTCAGTCATGTCCGACTCTTTGCAACCCCATGGACTGTAACTCTCCAGGCTCCTCTATCCATGGAATTTTCCAGGCAAGGATATTGGAGTGGGTTGCCATGACCTCCTTTATGACCCAAGGATAGAATCCACATCTCTTACGCCTCTTTCACTGGCAGGTGGATTCTTTACCACTAATACCACCTGGGAACCCCTATTAAGAAAAGATTGTTAAATATAAGTATTGTCTAAAGCATGATATGGCTTCCACTTCACCTAGCCAATTATATACTAGACAACTTCTCTCAAAGAATTAATGTCTAAAATTCAACCTAGTCAAAGATGAAGAAAGTGTCTGTGCCCTCCAATTGTTGCCTCTTTTCTGAATTACTTGTCTCAGTGAATTCACCCCTTATTCCTTCTCATCCAAGACAGAAGTCTCAGAACTATATAGACCCAACGTATTATATGCATCTCCATCTTTCCATCCATGAATTTAGTCCAAGTTCAGCTTCTGTAATGCTGAAAAAATTAGTAGTGTTCTGTTATGGGCTGGGTTATATCCTCTCCCAATTCATATGTTGAAGCCATTAAACTTCAGTGCCTCAGAATGTGACTACAGTTGGAGAGAGGACCTTTAAAGAGGTAATTAAGTTAAAATGAGATCTCTAGTAATAGCCTTAATTAATACAACTGGTGTCCTTATAAAAAGAGGACATTAGGACACAAAGGGATGCCGGTGACATGTGCACAGAAGAAAAGGCCATGTGTGGATGCAGAGAGAAGATGGCCATGTGCAAGCCAAGGAGAGATGCTTCTGAAGAAACCAAACCTGCCAACACCTTGATCTTGGACTTCTAGCCTCCAGAACTGCAGAAAATAAATGTCTACTGTTTAAGCTCCTCCGTTTGGAGACTGCAATTGAGGCATGTATGCAATCATCCTTATCCACATCCAAGGCCAGCTTAGAGGCTAAACTACCTCTTAGCTTGGCAGGCCAACAACTCCACCATCAGACTTATGCACTTCTGCCACTCTCCTCAAGGTGTCAGCTCTTGGACACCACACTCTAACTGTACTCATGGGTCTCTGGAGATATGTAGTTCCGGGACTTCATTGTTCAGCTTCTGTTTCGCTTCCTGCTAGAAATACATTCTCCATGTCATTCACCATTTGGATATCTACTTCTATTTCTAAGTCCAAGTTGTGCCATTTTGTTAAAAGAAACATCTCAATTCTTCCCCAATAAGGAAAATCACACTTGCATTTTGCCTCATTTTACTTCAGGTATCCCGACATCAATGGCACACCCTTGTATTTGTCCTGACACAGATGTCTATCCCACTGGACAGTAAGCACCTTAACCCCAGGAGTCACGTTTCATTCATCTCTGCAGTCTCCTGTGCTCACTTAATGTGCTGAAAAGACACAGAATGGATGAAAGAATGCAAGAGTACATGAACGTAGCAGAGCTTTAGGTGAAGAGAGGGATAAAAGTATTTTGGGTAAATATTTACAGAAAATTATTGTGACACCAAATCAGAAGGGTTTTCACACTAGTAAAATACAAGAAAGGCTATTAATAATAACCTTTATTAATATTAATAACTGGGTTTAATTCATTGCTAGGGAAAAGGAAACACCAAATTTACAAATGTCACCCCTTGGGCCAGATATCCTCAGGCACACTTTGCTTCTTTGATCATAGTGAAATGGGAATTTCAAAACATCAGGAGAAAATGACCACCAACCAAAGTAGTTTTTATTAATCCTTCATTATAGCTCACTAACAAAGCTGAATTTCTTTTAACATCCCAGTAAACATGAAAACTCAGNTCCTCAGGCACACTTTCCTTCTTTGATCATAGTGAAATGGGAATTTCAAAACATCAGGAGAAAATGACCACCAACCAAAGTAGTTTTTATTAATCCTTCATTATAGCTCACTAACAAAGCTGAATTTCTTTTAACATCCCAGTAAACATGAAAACTCAGGCTGACTTAACTCTCTTGACCTTGGGTGTAATGAAAAAAGGGGTTTTTTGTTTGTTTGTTTGTTTTTAAGGCCATCCAACTGGGCATAACAGGGAGGCTGCTTCAAAGTGAAGAGGATATTTTAATATTTTTTTTATTACTATCCTGGAATATGAACAATAACATTCTGTACAGATTACCTCCTTTGGAGCACAGGCAAAAAAAATATTTGTTTCTTTGTAAAATGGGAATTTTCATGAAATTTTGTAAATGTGTCATGTTCTTTTCTCTTGTCTCATTATTTCCAAGTTATCTTCTTGAAAGAGGCCCACACATCTTAGTGAACTTGCTTAACACTCAGCTTGTTATTTTTATATTCTTAAGAAAAATGACAAGTGGTATTATTACACGGTGAAGTTAAAAGGCCTCCTAGGCAAACAAACCCTGTAGTTTCCTGACGTTTCACCTCCAGCACACACTGAAGGCACCTGCACAAGGTAGGGGGCAGTGAGTTGATACCAAACTCTGTGCCCCCACTGCCCTCATTCCTGTATTTCTCTCACTACTCAGGGGACAATAGCAGCTATAGAGAGGCAGTAGACTCTGAGAGGGCAGATACCCACCACAATGAAGAGCTGGTTTATGGATCCAATATAGTTCTCAAAATTACAGCAAATAAAATCTGAAGGGGCCACGTTTTAGATGTGTAAGAATTGGGCTTTACTAAGACAAAAGGAGAAGTTGTAGCTTCTCAGAATTTCCAAAGATGGTTTTGTAAATCTCAATAACCAAGCTTAGAAGACTGAATAGAGTTCACATGAACACCCTTAGAGCAAAGAAGAAAGCATGCTCAATGAAACAATCTACCTTCCTCCACCCTAGAAGGAAATTAATGGTCAACCAGCAGGCAGGAAACAAAACCAGATGGAGAGACTGGAATAAAGAGGTTGGTGCTTATCTTAGGAGCTCCCCACCAACTCTTTTACCAAACTCTCCTTAGGCACAAAGAAAGATGGCAGACACTTATATATGGAATCTAAAAAAGCAATACAAATGAACTTATCTACAAAACAGATTCACAGACTTGGAAAACCAACTTACAGTTACCAAAAGGGAAAGCACCGGGAAGGAAGATAAATTGGGAGATGGGGGCTGACATGTAAACACTGCTGTTTTTAAAATAGATAATAAGCACCTACTGTATAGCACAGGGGACTCAGCTGGATAGCCCGTAGTAACCTAAACAGAAAAAGAACTTAAAAAAGAATAGATTGTGTATAACTGAATCACTTTGCTATACACCTGAAACTAACACCACATTGTAAATCAACTACAGCCCAATATAGAATGAAATACTTTTAATAAAATGATCGCAGAGTGAGAGGGACACCCAGTGCAGGGCTGCAGGCATCACAGAGCAATGGAGTTAGTGCAGTGCTTCCAGAGCTTACTCGAGGAAAACTTGATGCCTCCATGAAAATTATGAGTAGGGGGCTGGGGGCAGCCTAATGCACAGACTCAGTAATGACTTAGAGAAAGTCTTAAGCAGATCAGCTTGAAGGAGAACTCTACCAAGTCCCTCACAGAGAGCCACAGGACATTAGCTGAGAAACCCCAAACTGCCAAAATGCTGATAAGGGGCTCAGGGGACCATAAACTAGGAACGTCCAGAGTTTGAGCTCAAGATGCAGAGCTCATGGGCCGCATATACTGAAGGTGATAGTAGGAACCAGAGTCAGAGCCCAGGCAGATCTAACCACCTCTCCTGAAAGTCATTGGGGGTCAAAGTAGTCCCAGAAGCTACTCCTTAAATGGCCCCTGGGAACAGATCATGTCTGAGAAAGGAAGCTGAAGTAGAAGGACAAATTTTCAAATTTAATAGAAGAGTTTTAAACCCAAACCATCTGAGTTTCCTTGGAAAGGACAGATAGTTTCCCAATAACAATGTGCATGTTGACCTGAGAGCAAAATAAAGACTAGTAAAGAAAATTACCTTTTGTACACTTAGGTTGGTGTTACAAATCTAAATTAACTGTGTATAAAACTGCACATATACAGGCAGCGAGAGTATGCTCCTTTGGTCTGAGCAAGTTTCACTAGTCATGTCCCAGTAGGTGGTCCTCTAGTGCTGATGTGTCCTGGTTAAGGGTCAATGCAAGAAAGTCTAGCATGCAGTCACCGTGCTCCTTGCCCCTAGGATCTCACTTTGTAGCCAACCTAGACTTCAATTTTGCTTCTACTATCCCTCTGCTCCAAGTTCAGCTACTATTAGGGCTGAAAGTAGTCCTGGCAACCTAACCAAATATCATCACTGTGTTCGGTGCTTGAACGCTGAGATGGATAAGAAAACAACTCATCTTCAAGAACCTCAAAATTTTCTAGAGCCAAGAGTGGTGAGGATATGAAGCAGCCAGAACCCTCATTCACCCTTGGCAGGAGCAGAATTAGCAATGACTCCAGATATCTGTTTGACAATATTGATCCAGGATGACCTTATCCATAACCTGTGGTCCAGCAAGTCTAGTCCTGGGTATATACCCAACAGAAATATGTATGTATGTCCTTTGAAAGATCCAGACAACAATATTCAAAGCAATGTTGCTTGTGGGAGCCATAAACACCCTACACATCCATCAAGAATCATAGTGGGAAAATATACAACAATTCAGATGAATAACTTAAAATGAAGTGTGGTAATTTTGGGTGGATCTTATAATGTTGAGTGTAGGATGCCAAACTAAAAAGAGGATCTGTAGTACGATTCCATTTATAGAAAGCACAAACACACAAAATGAATCAAGGAGACAGGGAGTGGCTACCCTTGAGGAGGAGCTGGAAGGAGGCAAGAGAGAGGTTTCTGGGTTGTTATTTCTTTTTCATAAGGTGTTACATAGGTGTGTGTCCAGTCTGTGAAAATGTATAACTTGTATACTTCTATGTTTATATAATATTTTATATTGTGTTATATTATATTATATATTTCACTATTATGTTAACACCCATCATATTCCAGCAAAATTTTTTAAAAAAATTAAATTTCCAAAATCCCAATAAAAAGTAGTAGAGGATTCCAGAACTATTTCCATGATTTATTAATGTAGAAACCAAGTTTGGTTTTTTCCTGAGATTCCCCCAGTTTCTAACTAAAACTGTCAAAGTTTTCTACAGCCAGTTGCATGAATATACAAAGGTTCTTGGAAGCAAAAATAAGTAGAAAATGTCAGAATACTCATATTGTACTTCCTGCCATCCCCTGTTACTGACTTAAAAAAAAAAGTTGAGAACCCTAAACCAAAATTCCCCCTTTCTATCTTCAGTGCTCTAAAATCACAGTCTTAAAAAGCATCATTTCAGAGAGAGACAGGCACCCCAGCAGGTGCCATTTCTAATTCCTCAGGCTACCGTCTGCACTAAGTGCTGAGGGATAAAAGCAGTGATGAGAGCATTCTTTCCCCAATTTTATATTCATGGAATTTGTTGTTACTTAACTTTTCACAAATCATTAAGCTGAAGTACCTCTCCATTTTCCCCCCAAATAGTGTCATTTGACCTGGTATCCAGCTTAATACAGTCTTTGCTTTTGAATAGATTTCCTCACAAGTGGCAATCTCTAATAAGGTCATGTCGAGAGGCAACCCTCTGCCTGCTACCTAGTACCTGGTAATGTGATGAGGGGAATTTCAAATGGCATTCAATCAAAAAAAATCTGAAAGTTTTATTATTGAGGTTGGGGACTTTCTCATGTTCAGATGAGGCTCACTGCAGCTTGACTTTGACATTTTCAACTAAGNGGAAGTGATGGCATTCCAGTTGAGCTATTTTAAATCATAAAAGATGATGCCCTTAAAGTGCTGCACTCAACACGCACGCAAATTTGGAAAGCTCTGCAGTGGCCACAGGACTGGAAAAGGTCAGTTTTCATTCCAGTCTCAAAGAAGGGCAATGCCAAAGAATGTTCAAGATACTATGCAATTGTGTTTATTTCACATGCTGTCAAGATAATGTTCAAAATTGTTCAAGCTAGGCTTTAACCTGAACTGAGAACTTCCAGATATACAAGCTGGATTTAGAAAAAGCAGAGGAACCAGAGATCAAATTGCCAACATCCACTAGGTCACAGAAAAAGCAAGGTAATTACAGAGAAACACCTACTTCTGCTTCATTGACTATGCTAAAGCCTTTCACTGTGTCGATCACAACAAACTGTAGAAAATTCTTAAAGAGATGGGAATACCAGACCATCTTACCTTCTGAGAAACCTGTATGCAGGACAAGAAGCAATAGTTAGAACTGGACATGGAACAATGGACAGGTTCCAAACTGGGAAAGGAGTATGGCAAGGCTGTATATTGTCACCCTGCTTATTTAATTTATANATCACAACAAACTGTAGAAAATTCTTAAAGAGATGGGAATACCAGACCATCTTACCTTCTGAGAAACCTGTATGCAAGACAAGAAGCAATAGTTAGAACTGGACATGGAACAATGGACAGGTTCCAAACTGGGAAAGGAGTATGGCAAGGCTGTATATTGTCACCCTGCTTATTTAATTTATATTCAGAGTACACCATGCAAAATCCCAGGCTGGATGAAGCACAAGCTAGAATCAAGATTGCTGGGAGAAATATCAACAATCTCAGATATGCAGATGATACCACTCTAATGGCAGAAAGTGAAGAGGAACTAAAGAGACTCTTGATTAGGGTTTTGAAAGAGGAAAGTGAAAAAATTGCCTTAAAACTCAACATTCAAAAATCTAAGATTATGGCATCTGGTCCCATCACTTTAAGCCAAATAGATAGGGGGAAAGTGGAAACAGTGTCAGATTTTATTTTCTTGGGTTCCTAAATCACTGTGGACAGTGAATGCAGCCATGAAATTAAAAGACACTCACTCTTTGGAAGTAAAGCTATGGCCAACCTAGACAGCATATTAAAAAGCAGAGACATCACTTTGCTGATAAAGATCCATCTAGTGAAACTTAGGGTTTTTGCAGTAGTCATGTACTGATGGGAGAGTTGGACCATAAATAAGACTGAGTAGCAAAGAATTAATGATTTTGAACTGTGGTCCTGGAGAAGACTCTTGAGGGGCCCTCAGACTACAAGGAGATCAAACCAGTCAATTCTAAAGGAAATCAAACCTGAATATTCATTGGAAGGACTGATGCTGACACTTCCAAAACTTTGGTCACCTTATGCATAGAGTCAATTCATTAGAAAAGACTCTGATGCTAGGAAAGATTGAAGGCAGAAGGAGAAGGGGATAGCAGAGAATGAGATGGTTGGATGGTGTCACCAACTCAATGGACATGAGTTTGAGCAGACTCCGGGTTCAGTGAAGGACAGGGAAGCCTGATTGTAGTTTATGGGTCGCAAATAGTTGGACATGACTTAGTGACTGAACTACAACAAAGCACTGAAATATATAAGCCATAATGCCTTGGTTGAGTTTGGGAAGATTATGATGGATATTGCCTTTTCTGAGTATAACAATGTTATCATTTTCAAGAAATCAATGGATAATCTGGACAAACCACCTCTGCAGTCCTTTCCCTGCAAATGAAATTTAGGAAGCAGGTGGACATCAGAAGAAGCTCTAACATCAAGGTCAAATAGGTTCTAGAGAGCTCTTTCTTCCATTTGCCCTGCACACCTCGCTCCTTTCCACACCAAAGAATGACAGTTTTCATTGATCAAAGAATATTCAGTTTTGAGGGTATTATTTATCCCTGAATTTTGAGTGTATGCTGTTCTGGAATGCCTGATTTCCTCCTTCTTCCTAATCTAGCTTTGCTTTTCCCATAAAACCCAAAATCATATCACCAATAAAAGATGGTAAGAGCAGAAGAGGAAAAGTATAAAGGAAAAAGGATGAAGGGAGAAGCAATCAACACTGAGAGATTCCAACCTGGAAAGTTTTGTCTTGGGAAAACTTTTCCATATGTTCAAGAATAAAATTACACTCATTTATTTATCTAGGTCTTTGTCTTGGGAAAACTTTTCCATATGTTCAAGAATAAAATTACACTCATTTATTTATCTAGGTTTTATTTTACTTTATCTAGGTCTTACCTAGGTCTTATCTAGAAAAGTAAGTGTATATCCTCCAACAACTGGAATGAGCCAGCTCATTTTCTAGTTTCACTTATTAATTAAAAATTATTATTAGAATCACTTGATTTACTTGTAGTATTCATAACCAACATCATAAAAAAGCTCAGATTTGAACAGTTAATGGAAATAATTAGAGAACAACTTCAGATTTTTTTAAATTGCTTGCATCCTATTCAGCAAGCAGCAATATTGTGAAATACTAGTGTCTACCACTGCCGTTTGTTTAAAAACTCATGTCACCATTTTCTTTTATTGTTTATGCAGAACATTTTGACTTTCAGAGAGAAGAGATTTTCACAAATGCTAATAAAAATGCTTTGTGAGGCAAGATTACTTGGAGCTGAAAAACTAAAAGTGTGGCTTAGAGAGACAGTTAAGTATACCTTAAAGAAACTAAAATAAGTATTCCATCACCCCAAGCATGGCAACAGTCTCTGGATGATATCTCTCAAATAGGTGGATTTTAAAATAATTAAACCTGCATGTGTAATGGAAACCAAATTCTCAGACATGTGGGATTCAGGGCTTTGTTAGAGCAGTGGCCTTGTAATGAACAGATGTCATGTGGTTTTCACAGTTTCATACAGAAAGAAAGATTATGACGCCTCTTGAGAGGAGTCCCTCAGCCACTAATCCCTGAGTACATGCGCCCCCCTCCCTTTCAAGCACCCACCATAATATTCAAACACATTGTATAGCAAATTTCACAATATAGATCACTTCTTTCCAAAGCACAAATGCATGCTAACAAATATCCATTTGTATCTTCAAATATTTCTATATAATGTTTGCTTCAGTATAAAGATGTGGAATTTCAGAGCACCTAGGAATTTCTTTCCATATTCTTATGTAAAGCCAAGAAGTAAATATTATGACCAACATGATGAAATCTTGAGGTCAACCGACTGTTTCTACATCTCATAGCAAAACCGAGACAGAACTAAATTTGACTCAAGTCCCAGTTTTCTTCTGCCAACTCTTGTGCTACCCACTGGGGCCCACCATAAAAGCTTAGATTATGTAAGTGATGGGTTACATTTCTCTTATTTAGTGACCAGTGATTCCCTCACCACCCTTTACCCATTCTCATGCCCACAATAAGCGATAACTGACAGTATCATCTCCCCATTGTGTACCAAGTATTTTTTTCATATTTTATCCCACTGAATCTTCAAAACAAATCTGCAAGATAGTAACTTTGTTCTCCATCTTATGGGTGAACTAATGCTATAGCATAAAATGATTTAACATGATAAAAAAATTATTGGGCAAGAATTCAAATATTGATTTCTGTAATTTGAAGACCTGTGTTCCTTCATCAGGTTACAGAATGAGGTTGAATATCTTCCCTTTTCCAAAGAAGTATTTGTAACACTTTCAGAATAATTCATGGCAGATATCAAGCTATATGGAAATTTCCTAGCAAGTGGCTCTACAGTTGCTTTTAGGGCTTCAAGCCGAGGACACATTCATTCTCATAGTAGAGAAAAGGTCTCAGTAGATTGGAGTTAGGGCTTCCCTGGCAGCTTAGCTGGTAAAGAATCTGCCTGCAATGCAGGAGAACCCAGTCTGATTCTTGGGTTGGGAAGATCTCCTCGAGAAGGGGTAATTTACTCACTCCAATATTTGGGGGCTTCCCTGGTGGTCTCAGATGGTAAAGAATCTGCCTGCAGTGTGGGTGTCCTGGGTTGGAAAGATCCCTTGGAGGAGGGTATGACAACCCGCTGCAGTACTTTTGCATGAAGAATCCCCATGGACAGAGGAGCCTGATGAGCTATAGTCCATGGAGTCACAAAGAGTTGGGCATGACTGAGCAACTAAGCACACACAGAGACTGGTGTTAGGGATTTGAATATGCTAAATGTAGAACTTGTATTCTTCCTCTCTTAAATATTCTAACCTATCTCTAAGAGAATGAACATATAGTATATATCTCAATATATAGCATCAACTTTGTTATTCTGTTATATACTTTTCTGGTTATCTGCCTACTGTCTACTCTGCTCTTCCTTCTTCCAAACAGAACCCAGTTTTGTTCAGCTACCATGTCTCCTTCACACTATCTCAGAAGGATAAATGCACTCATCCCATCTAAGGGGCAGCTGCAAATGGTCTAAGAATGATTCTACCCTTTACTAATGATTGGTTATGGAATGTTCTTGAAACAAGGCCATTGAGACTGACCTTTTAAGAGAAATATTTTAAATTTTATGGAGAAAGACAGGAAAATGAGGAAGGCATCAGTAGCCCCCTGTTGTATACTTCATCAGTGCATTGATAGACACGGGATATGCTCAATATTTTTATATAGTTATAATTACATGTTGGGAGAAGCAGGGGGTTGGGAATGCTTGGATTACTTATCTCAGAGAAAGAGAGCTTTGATTATTTATCAATTAGAGTTAATCACTCTCTAAATGCTTTTCTTCCAAAGACAGTTCCTTTGGAGTCAAGACAATATGAGAAGATCTCTTGAGAAAAATCATTTGAGTTTTCCAGTATTGTAGACATCAAAGAAATATAGTAAGACTGAAACATACTGTGAAATCAAGTTTCAAGTGTCATTTACTCATGGTGGAACCTGAGCAGATTACTTTTTCTGACCCTGCTGGCTCAGATGATAAAGAACCTACCCATGTTCAACCTCTGGGTTGGGAAGATCCCCTGGAGAAGGGAATGGCAACCCACTCCAGTATTCTTTCCTGGAGAATTCCATGGACAGAGGAGTCTGGTGGACTATAGTCCATGGGGCCACAAAGAGTCAGATATGACTGAGTGACTTTCACTAACACTTTTTAATTTTGCACATGGTTAACCAGCTTCTCTTCAAATTCAGTTTCATCCTCATCCTATTGGTACATCATTGTCCTTATTGTGCTTATGATATCTTTAATCAAGCTTGTTATCTAGACCAGGATTTCCACAGCTCCCACCCACTGGCTGGCTCTGAGCCTGGGAAATAAGACACAGCAATAAACAACAGCAGAAACAACACTCATGTGCTGCTTTAGTTTACAAAATGCATCACCATACCCTCTCAAGTTAGTCATCGTAACAGTCCCACAAGACTAGTAGTGTCAAACTCGCTTTATAGATGATGAAAATGAGACTCAGGGTGTTAAGACATTTTCTCAAAACCACTAAGCTAGGAAAAGCAGATCAGGATAAAAGGCTAGTATGCTTGACAAAAATTCTGTCTTCTTCGTGGGAGCTTGGAAGTCAAGATAACCACTGTGGAAGCAGGTTCTGTGGCAGACACTCACTGGTGCCATGTCTAGATTTGCTACAATGGGTTAGTGTTTGTGAGAGATAGCTTCAACAGCTAACAAACTTGTCCTGGGGATTGGCCTCTGGCAAAATAAACTGCCTTCCATCATATCTGTAAGGTTATGCTTTCTCCCCCAGAGGCAACCAACAGCCATAAAGGATGAATTCTGAGATTCCAATTTTCACCCCCATGCCTGAAGATGGGACTGCTCTGTGGTGTTACTTATATTCCAGAGCTCCCTGCGCAATCAGACTGAGGCTACACTTGAAGTGAACTCACATCTTTGCCGGGCTTCTTTCCCCACCCTATCCTGCTTGGCTCATTCCCTTACAGATTTCCCTTGAGAGCATGCCTTCATAAAACAGTTGCCCAAGAAACTTTATCCCAGGATATGCTCAAGAGAACTCAGTCTCAGGCAAGAAAGGGCTCTATCTTTACATTACCTGGGATTATATCTTAGTTCCAAAACTTATTAGCTGGGTCACCTTGGGAAAATTATGTAACTGTTGTAAGCTTCAGTTTCCCCACTTGACATACAAAGATAATAGTAGGATCTACCTCTTAAGATGACTGATAGTCTAAACTGTAGAAATCAATGAAAAAAGCTTCTCTCCATCCCTGGGAAATAGTAAGCACTTAATAAATGTCTATCGGTATTTATCATTATGATTATCAACATCCTCAATCCATGTTAGTCCTTTGGAGATACAACTTCCTTAGCCCTACTGGACAGGGATGCTAGCTGTAGGAAAAAATATGCAAAAGAAGAGCATATGCAGTGGTGGCAGTCAGGGGATTACAGCAAAATGAGGATAAACAGAATGATATACTTCAAGAAACATCTAGACGTCCTGATTCTGTTCATCTGAATCAATTTAGTAGACATTTATGGAGTGCCATGTGCCAGGAACTATGGTAGTTTCTAGACATCCAAGAAGGGAACCTATTTCTCTCTCGACAAGCTGACACTACAGGAAGGGAAGGTTTTTCATTTTGTGATGTACTAGCAATCCCCCCAAGCACTGCATACATAAATGTATAAATGTTGGCTATTAAGTCATAATGCATTTGAAAGTCTCAGATAATTGCCCAGGAGGTGAAAATAACAGACTTGGGGATAAATCTAGTTGTAATATAATTGTTAGTTATATAAGCTTTTAATGGATTATATTTTTAAGTACTATTACTTGTAAACTTTGGCTTTTAGCAAATTAGGTATCATTTGAACACACTAGCTGAGGCCTAATAAGAATCAGAATTACATTTTGCTTGTTATGTAAGTAAATATCTTGTTACATGCCTGTTTAATGCTTGCAAAAACCATTCCGAACAATCTCTTTAGAATAAGAGTCTAATTACACATTTATCATTAAAATTGCAGTGAGCTAATTGCCTTGGAGATATCTTTATCTCTCTTGCAGCTTGCTTAATCCTAATGCATGTTTTCAATAATCATTTGTTACTTAATTAACTAATTAACAAACAATACCTGTCCTATGGAAAATCCTAAATTAAACACTTGAGGCTCTTTAATTGAATGCTCAGTAACCCAATATAGTCCTTAATATTATAACTTTTAAATATTGCAAAGATTCTATTGAATCATAGTAGTTTGCTTCTGTTATCTTTGGGGCTTAATTGGTAGAAAAGGGGCAGTTGATAATACACAAGAGGTAGTCAGCACAGCAAGGCTCTGTTGAAATAGAAAATATCCATGAATAACTGCTGAACAACAGCCAAAGTTGGCCAGTCACACCAACCTATAATAAAGGCTGACTATTCATTTAGATATAAATGTCCTTGCCCCATGAAATTAAGAAGCAAAGTTTGGAAGGTAAGCACATACAAGTCTCAAAGTTAACAGTTTCTGATGCAAAGCAGAGACATCTGATATCTTGCCCCCTCTTGTTGCTGCTTCTCTAGATATAGTGTTTCTGACAAACCTAGACAGCATATTACAAAGCAAAGACATCACCTTATCGACAAAAGTCCATATAGTCAAAGCTATAGTCTTTCCACTGGTCATATATGTATGTGAGAGTTGGACCATAAAGAAGGCTGAGGACCAAATAACTGATGCTTTCAAGCTGTAGTGCTGGAGAAGACTCTCGAGAGTCCTATGGACAGCAAAGAGATCAAATCAGTCAATTCTAAAAGAAACCAACCTTGAATATTCACTGGAAGGACTGATGCTGAATCTCTGATACTTTGGCCACGTGATGCAGACTCAACCCATTGGAAAAGACCCTGATTTGGGGAAAGATTGAAGGCAAAATGAGAGGAGGGTGCAGAGCATGAGATGGTTGGATAGCATCATCGATTCAGTAGATATGAACTTGGGCAAACTCTGGGAGATAGAGAGGAACAGGGAAGCCTAATGTGCTACAGTCTATGGGGTCATAAGGAGTCAGACATGACTTAGTGACTGAACAACAATATAGTGTTTATAGGTGGCCTCAAGAGTATTCCTCTGGACTATATTTGCTTACATGGTTTTCTGAGTCTCCAGTCTAGCCCTTCCTTATTTAACAATGGAAACATTGCTAGAGGGATTTCCCTGGCAGTCCAGTGGTTAAGACTTTACCTTCTAATGCAGAGGGTATGTGTTCAAACCTTGGTCAGGCAGCTAAGATCCCACATGCCTCATGGCCAAAACAAGAAAACATAAAACAAAAGCAGTTATTATAACAAATTCAATAAAGATTTTTAAAGGGTTTACATTAAAAAAAACTTAATAAAAAGAAAATACTAGAAATCACTTTCTAAGACACAAATCTAATTATTAACCCATGAGTTGTTTCCCACCACTTTCTAAGGATTGCTTTCTAGCATCTGTGATGTTAGCAGCTTTCTGAATCCTCAACCCTGTTTTCTTATTGATTTCCTGATCTCTCCAGCCACTTCTTATACCTTGCTATGCTGTGCTTAGTCGCTCAATTGTATCCAACTCTTTGAGACCCCATGGAATTTAGCCCACCAGGCTCCTCTGTCCATAGGGATTCTCCAAGAAAGAATACTGGAGAGAGTTGCCATCCTCTCCTCCAGGGGATCTTCAGAACCCAGGTCTTTTGCACTGACAGTGGATTGTTTACCCGACTGAGCCACCAGGGAAATCCATGAATACTGGAGTGGGTAGCATATCTCTTCTTCTCCAGGGGATCTCCCAACCTAGGAATTGAACTGGAGTCTCCTGCATTGCAGGCAGATTCCTTACCAGCTGAGCTATCAGGGGAGCCCTCCCTGTACCTTTCATTCCATTAATACTTACTGTGTGCCATTGCCTTAAGTTTTCATGCTCATCTACTTGGTGCATTATCTGTTCATCTCCCTGGCTGTCCTGTTCACTCTCCAGTCTTTCAAAGAATTCCCTGCTCTTGAAACCTGTAGTCAAATTTAAAACCACCTCTTTCCATGTTTCCTATATTATCTCCATTATATAGTACATACCAAATTGTACTTTAATCATTTGTATGTGTATCTCCCAACTTAGACTGTGGAATAAGATGTGAATACTGAAAAGCACACACTACACAGCCCAGGAAATATTGGTTAAAATGTCTGTTTCATCACTAAGCTAAGTTTAGAGGGAAATATTTAACTCCTTCTATCTCAGTTTTCACCTGTGTAGAATGGAGAGAAAATTTGTACTTCTCTCACAAGGTTATTATAAGGATTAAATGGTAGGTCAGCTGGTGAAGAATTTGCCTGCAATGCAGGAGACCTTGGTTCAATTCCTGGGTCATGAAGATTGCCTGGAGAAGGGTAAGCTACTAAGTAAACTTAGGCTTCCCTGGTGGCACATTCACTGAAGAATCCACCTGAAGCACAGGAGACCTGGGTTTGATGCCTTAGTTGGGAAGATCCCCTGGAGGAGGGCATGGCAACCCACTCCAGTATTCTTGCCTGGAGAATCCCCAAGGACAGAGGAGCCTGGCAGGCTGCAGTACATTGGGTCACAAAGAGCTGGATATGACTGAGCCAGTAAGCATGGCACAGCGCAAATGGCATAATGAATATGAAGTGTCAATAATAATGATAAATGATAAGCTACCGTGAGTTCATTTTAATGTTATTGTGGACACTTAATATTGTATTTCTTGTGCCCAGTATAGCTGTGACACATTGTATGTTTATAAACCCCATAAATGTTGCAGGGGGATTGTATGAATAAATAACTATATGAATGCTTGAAGCAGAGAGAGAAACACTTTGAAATAATATAGAAGTTTATATTTCTTGTTTTTAATTTTAAAATTTATTTTAATTGGGGAAAATTGCTTTAGAATGTTGTGTTCCTTTTTGCCATACAGGAATGTAAATCAGCCATAATTATACCTTTATCACCTCCCTCTTGAGCCTCCCTTTTCTTTGTTTTTCATTTTTCTATGATGGTCTAAAGTTGTCTATTTATTCTTCATGGCTCCAACTGATTATACAACCTATAGGTTTTATTGCTACTGTGAATAAGATCTTTTTCCCCAAATACAGGGAATAAACTATAAAGCATCACTGGTCCAGCACAACTTTATTTCTATTTCATTTTCAAATCAATTTCCAGATTAAATGGTAATAACATAGACCACTGCAAATGTTCCTCAAATGTAGCTACAAGTTCAATGCCTCTGCAATCAAACTCTCAAAAGGGACTGATAAACTAATTTTTGAGTTATAACTGACCTATGTCAATATATTAGTTTCAGATATACAACAAAATGATTTGATGTTTGTATATACTGCAAAAATGATCACAATAAGTCTAACTAACATCCATCACCATGTGTAATTATAAAATTTCTTTCTCAGTGATGAGAATTTTTAAGACCTACTCTCTTAGCAACTTTCAAGTGTGCAACATAGTATTATTAACTACAGTCACCATGCTCTATTATATATCTTCATGACTTGTTTATTATATAACTGGAAGGTGGTACCTTTTGACCTTCTCCACCCACTTTTCCCATCCCTTACCCCACCACCTCTGGCAAGCATATATACAAGTGTTTATATATATTTGAAATTATGTCCTATAGCAAAGGGATCAGTATGTTTCCATCTGGTCACAGAGGGAGATCCATGACCATAAAGTAAATCAACAGAGAGGGAACGACAGGATGAATGCTAAAACTTTCTTTAAAACTTCTAACTTTCCCTTTGTTCAAGCAGAGATCAAACAACAAAATTGTTGGAGGACTACAGATGAGGGCCTGGATTCAGTTCAGTCAACCAGTTGTGTACAACTCTTTAAGACCCCATGGACTGTAACATGCCAGGCCTCCCTGTCCATCATCAACTCATGAAGCTTGCTCAAACTCATGTCCATCGAATCAATGATGCCAGTCAACCATCTCATCCTCTGTCATCCCCTTCTCCTCCTGCTTTCAGTCTTTCCCAGCATCAGGGTCTTTTCCAATGAGGCAATTCTTCACATCAGGTGGCCAAAGGATTGGAGTTTCAGCTTCAGCATCTNTTCCAAGGCCAAATTTGCCTGTTACTCCAGGTGTTTCTTGACTTCCTACTTTTGCATTCCAGTCCCCTATAATGAAAAGGACATCTTTTTGGGGTGTTAGGGGACATGACTAAATGTTAACTAACACCAGATGCTAATCTATGTTGATAATATTCGGAATAGTAGTTTCCTCTAAGTTGGGAGTGGGGGTGAGTACTGATGGAGGAAGACATGAAGGAAACTTCTGAGGTAATAGAAGTCTTCTGGATCTTTATTTACACTGTGGTTATCGGGATGTGTACTATGAAAAGTTAATCACATGGTTATGACTATGACTTGTATATGATAATGGTGCACCATGGGCAGGTCCCAGGTTCAGGCAACATGCGGTGCATTGTACATAGAGAATTTACAATAGTAACACTGACTCACTCAGTCATGTCTAACTATTTGCAACCCCTCGGGCCTGTCATGCTCCTCTGTCCATGGGAGTTCCCAGGCAAAAATACTGGAGTCGGTTGCATTTCCTTTCCAGGGGATCTTCCCAACCCAGGGATCGAACCCAGGTCTTCTGAATTGCAGGTCGATTCTTTAGTGACTGAGCCAACAGGGAAGTCTGACCAAGATGAAGTCTTCATTTTTATCAATTCCCATGTCCTTGCAATTCTAAACAATGCCAGTGATAAAATACTTCCTATTGTGGTCAAACAGTTCCCTCAACCTTGCTTTCAATGCGTCACTGGGGCACTTTACTGTAGGCAAGGCAATCTAACAACAAAAAGTGATAAAGAAGCCACTATGTATAGACTGATGAAGGGAGTGTGTCTTCACCCTCACTAATTATTGCACGTGAAGTACAATAAGAAATAAAATAAATAGCATTGACCTATAGAGTTATGATCATCAGAAGAGACTATGTTTTTAATTTTTTTAATTGAGATATAATGGAAGTGAAGGTCAAGAGAAAAAGGGCATTAATATAAGTATACATATAGCTGATTCATTTCATTGTACAGCAGAAACTAATNATAAAATAAATAGCATTGACCTATAGAGTTATGATCATCAGAAGAGACTATGTTTTTAATTTTTTTAATTGAGATATAATGGGAGTGAAGGTCAAGAGAAAAAGGGCATTAATATAAGTATACATATAGCTGATTCATTTCATTGTACAGCAGAAACTAATACAACATTGTAAAGCAACTATACCCCAGTTAAAAAAAATGGGATGTAGTCAATAACTACTCCCCCCCCCAAAAAAAAGAAATCAATGGAAAGTTTTGACAGAGTGTTCTCAACCATTTTGTATTTGCCAATCATTAAACACTTCATCAGCAGAGATGAATGGATTGAAAGACTGAAATAACACTCAGCAGAACCTCAACAGTTACAACCAATGAGTCTTTTCTAATGCTTCATGTCATCTCCGTTTGTGGCTTATCTCACTCATCATTTCCTGTACTGGCTGTAACCATAAAAGACGCAAGTTAACAAGAAAAGCCAGACTGCAGAAGTAGGTAGGTGTAGGAACTTTGGAGAAAATCTTGGATTCAAATCTGACCTCTTCTGGCTTCCTGTACAGGCTGGTGGTAGGGGAAATGGAGAGAAGCTCTTTAGTGGTACAATTTGCATCTAACAGACAAATAAACCTGGGGAAATAGTGCATAACATAGTGATTATAGACAATGATGCTGTGTTCCAGACATCAAACTTGCTAAGAGAACAAGTCTTAATTATTCTCACCACCAAAAAGAAACGATAATGATGTGATGTGATCAGGTGTTAGCCAACACTACAGTGGCATTGTGGAAATAATTTAACCTCTCTGTTCCACATCTGGACAACACACACAACTATGCTTGCTCAGGTATGATATTAGAAGGAATTATTTAATTCATTTATACTTGCGAAACTTTTAGATAAATACCTGGCACATTCTAAGCAATATACGTTTTTCATAAATAAATGTTACATGTACCATTTTGGGGGGGTATCAGCTTTTAATTGATGCTATGTATTTTTCCATTACTTTCAAAAATTATACCCTACTCCACATAATCTACATAATCTAATGACAACATTTCCATATGCTAGAATAAAAGTCATAGTAGCAGTATTAAACCTCGGGAAAAATAATGTTATATACTTATCAAAATTTCGGAACATATATCAGAGAAGGCAGAGATGCCCTGCTGAGATGAATACAGACCCACAGGCCTACTTGGAGCATTTAGGGGTGATGTTGGGAATAAGCCTTATTGACACTCTCCCCACCCCCCTTCCTCCTGCTTGGTTGCCTGGACTGTAAAACCACCCATTCCTGTTTCATAGCCACCCTCTGTGCCATACTATTTCTACTTCACCCAAGCCACAGATCCTAGAGGCATGCTCAGGAGTTTCTCATTCCACTGATCCTCCATTGAACACCTCCACTGAGCATCTCAGAAACACCCATCTATTCAGTCTTTGTCCTCCATTGCATCCTGCTATATTTTTGCTTCAGTCCTTCCCGGCCTAGACTACTTACCACTAGCACTGAGGTGGACCATCGTCCACATTATCCATCAGTTACATTCCTGGCTTTTAAAAATCTCATTCCAAGATTCTCTCCTAACATCTGGGTTCCTCATTCATTAATTCTTCTGCTCCTTCATTAAGAAGATATTTATTGAGCACCTACCATGTGCCACATATTACATGAGGTTTGATGGTTAAAAGGATACAGATATGACCTTGACCTTGACCTCATCTGAGACCTCTTGGAATGTGACCTCTTGGAATCTGCCTCCCTAGTGACATTCCTTAGGATATCCAGGCCACAGCCCAGTGGTCTTTGAACACACGGTGCCACAGGGACTTTGCACACACTCTCTGATGCCAAAAGTTCACTTCCATTCCATTTTCACCTGCTAATTTCCTACTCAGCCTTCAGTGACAGTGTTTCTCAGCTCCTGAAATAGAATTCAGATTCCTTCTTCTGTCAACTCCAGCACCTCTGGTTGTTCCTACTACTTTATTTATTATGGTGCATTGTAATTATATGTCTGTGAGTTGGAGGAAACTATAGTCCAGACACTGTCATCTTTTGGTTTGTTCCTATCATTCTGTGTGGCACTTCCCGACTAAGATATGAAAAGGAAGAGTAATTACCAAGTTTATATTGCAAGCAATGGAGTACTATGTTGGAAATTACAGGTACTTATCTCCTAGGGATGGGAACTTCTGAAGCCAAGTATCATTTCTGGGTATAGGAATATATAGCCCCTAATTTTTCAGATTCCTGAGGAATACTTAGGCCAGGTACCTGGGGAGTATTCTCAAGTCTTCACTTAGAGCAGCCAGTTGCTAAAGAGAATGAGGCTGGGAGGAAGGATCCCCTAAATTAGGATGAAGCAGCCTCTCCATCTAATGCCCCCTGGTACAAATAGCTCCAGGAAATGGGCAACAAGTTGAGACCATGTCCATTTTCACCAAGCAGGTGGCCACTCGTGATACAAGCCATAGAGGCTCCCACTGGCCAAACTGCACAGCAAATATAGAAGGGTCAGTATATTCAAAGAATATAATTAGGTCCTCTGAGTAATAACCAGGTCTCATTTTTATGTGGGAAAAAAAATGCCATATTAAAAAAAAGTAAAAAGACAACTAACTGTAGGCTTCTCTGAAACCATAAGGTGTCACTACAAACAGAAATCACATTAACTGTCCTGGTTTGGGGCATTTTTCCAGGTCAAGGTGACTGATACATTTAAAAAGAGAAACTAGTAAACTCTAGGCTAAGGAGAGAGAGACAGAGAGAGAAGGAGGAGAAGAGAGAGGGGGAGGAAGAGACAGGGAGGGGGAGGAAGATTTGGGGAGGGGTGGAAGGACACAGGGAGGGGAGGAGGGAGAAACAGTCACAGCTTCAAGGAACAGAGCCTATACACCAGTCCCCTTGCTGTCTCCCAGCCATCTCTCTGCAGTCTTCACTCCCATCCAGCCTCCTTTCTCCCAATCAACAAAACAAAGGGGAAAAAAAATAATGTCTTAGGTACTAATATAGGTTTGAGGGTGAGAAAAAGAAAAGATTATCTTCCTCAACACAAGTTTTTAAGTCTGCAAACTCCTGCTAGCAATAAGCAAAATCCTCCAGGGTCACGGGAACAAAACACAGTGAAGGTCCGTCCTTTCACCCTGTTATGAAAGGATAAGCCTCCAGGCTCTTTCCACATGCCCAAGAGAGAAGGTGGAGACCCACCACCGCAACTGGCCTGGTTTACTTTGGGGTGTGAAAAAGCAGGCAACTAGAGAAAGTCATTCTTCCAGGGACAGATCCTTGGGAGTCTCCACTAGACACTCCCTTTCCCCCTAATTCTCAGGCATCCCATCTCTCCCACCTCGCCGGCTCACTCCCCACATGTATGGTCAAATTTCCCTGACCCTGTGTCTTGGCAGAAACTGCCCCAGGAGCACACCTCAGTGTGAGTGGGCCACAGGGAGGGCTGGGGCTGTAAAAAGGCAGCAGGGTTCACAAGTCAAGTCATCCCAAATAACTAGGCTGTTCCAACATCTCCTAGCCAGCCAGGGAAGCAGGGTGCCCTTTCAAATCAGGTATCCCAGCTCCAGCAGCTGAAATAACTGGTCACGGAGAGCTGCAAGCAAATTGCTTTGACAAGGCTGTTCCCATCAGAAGGGTTCAAGGGTTCTGGCCACTAGGTCAATGGCTGCCAATCAAGCAGACAGAAAAAGCCGCTCATGGAGCCTGTGATTTCTACCTAGGCCGCAATTATCCCCGACTATTCCTGTACCTCAGCAGCTCCTCTGATTAAACCTGCCTCCCTTTTACATCTCTTTCAGAGTGCGCTTCACACACTAATTAGTTGCCTGCTCTCCACTGAGATGTCAGACCCTCTGTCAATTTATCTCTATTTCAGCCTGCTCAGAGTGACTTCCCCAGTTATCAAAATTTAATCATGCCTTCAAAAATGTTGAAAAGTGGTCATTAGAGGCAAAAGGCCACAGGATACAATATTCATTTTTCTCTATCTTCCAGCCATCCAGCTGGCATCTATAATGGATATCCTGGGGGCTGTGAGAACACGTTGATTTATGCAACCTCGGCCCTGCTCTCACTGTGCTCCACCAGGCTGCTGGAGAGAACAGGTTTTAACAAGGTCTGAGGTGGGAGGACATTAATCACGGAGGCATTGTGTGTGGAAGAGGGTGCCGTGTAGTCAAAGAACCCCCTACAGTAGGGCAGTTAGACTTTTTTTTTTTTTTTTTTACCACCTTCTCAGTGATAAAAGAGAGTTTGACAATTGATTAGACCTTTCTGTAACCTTGCAGCCCTGTGAAATGATGAGAGAGAGAGGAGAGGGAGCGAGTGATTCTCATACCGATGATTTTAAATGTGCAATAACTTTATGATTCTTGACTGAAACTGGCTATCAAAATCAGTCCCAGCTCAATACCGTCAAAAAAGGAAGATCGTTCTTGGAATAAGAGCCCTTTTGGCCGATGTGTCAGAGCCAATCAGAGGCCCTGGTGTCCCCCAGTGACTGCTGGCCACCTCATGCAGTGGGTTCTGATAAAAATCACCTCTGATAAATTCACCTCTGCCTACCTGCTTGGCTGGAAAGGTTTTAGCCCCGAATCAACAATGATGCACTGAAATCTATCGGCAACTGGGAACTGCTTTCTTTCCCTCTCCCTCCAGTTTGCTTCCACGCTGCCCCCTTCGCAAATATCCTGCTTCTCCTTTCTCCTTTCCACAGTGCTCCCCAGCCTAAGAAAGCGAAATGTGGATGCTGGGTCCCTCTTCTAGCTGCCTCTCATCCTCTCTCCCCTGACACGTTATGAGCTTGTGATGCCCACAGCCCCTCTCCAGGCTTCTCCCACTTCTGCTGCTGGAAGCTACGTCTGCCGTCACCATGCAGTGTGCAAGATAACGTTTCTGCCTTTTTTACTTATGGTAGAAACACCTTACATTAACAATGTTTTGATCTTCATTCCTATCTTTGTGGTAGAGGGAAAACCAACCAAATAAAAAGTCTATAGAAATATCTAAAGAACAGCTGGATAGCATGATAGAGATGGGTCATAAACATGACCTGCTGGCGGGCCTTTTGCAGCTCTTCTTACATTCTTACCCATGCCCATATGCTCACACTCCCAAATCCTAATGCCCCTAAAGCCCGACTGTTTCTTCTCTGGGAATTCAGTTTAGTTTGGCAACAGAAAGAGGACTGCCACATAAACGATACTCAGAGGTGTGTCCTGACCTTGGAGTTAAGCCAAAAAAACAACAGCATTGCTTGGATGCTGGAGTGTTAAGGACGGTGGTTCACCTGACATGATCATAGAACTGATGCCTCAACCAGATTTCTCTCCATGCCATTCCTTGTCAAGAAGAAGATCAGGCTTGTGATCAAATCCAGAAAAAGGCCAGACTGGGAAAGCAGAAAACAAATGGGAAGAAAGCCGAGTGTGATCCCTTGGTCTGATCCCTTGGTCAGGACCCTATTGGGTGCTGATTCTACATCCAACATCAGCTGTCCTTTTATGAAATACATTACGGATACACAGGCAAGAACTCAGGCCTGATAACAATGACTAGGAACACAGAAAAGTGATAAGAAAAGATTGCATACATCTACCTCGAAATGGAGCTGTTATTCACAATGGATCCTGGCAACATTGTCTTCAGGACCCAATCATGGTGAACCCTGCTGCTGCTGCTGCTGCTGCTAAACTACTTCAGTCATGTCTGACTCTGTGCAACCCCATAGACGGCAGCCCACCAGGCTCCCCCGTCCCTGGAATTCTCAAGGCAACAACATCGGAGCAAGTTGCCATTTCTTTCTCCAATGCATGAAAGTGAAAAGTGAAAGTGAAGTCGCTCAGTTGTGTCCGACTCTTACACCCCCAGATGCATTTCTTACCTAGCTTGGAGTCTGTCACCAGATTCCTGACATAGAGTTCACTTTTCACCAGACAGCTGCATCCCTCCAGATTCCTTACCAAATCTTTCTTTACAAAATTTTTATTTATTTTGGCTGTGCCAGGTTTTGGTTGTAGCATGTGAGATGTAGTTCCCTGGCCAGGGATTGAACCCAGACCCCCTGTACTAGGCAAATGGAGTCTTAGCCACTGACCATCAGGGAAATTCCACCATACTTCTTAATCCCCCATTCACCATGCTTTCTTTAGTAACATGGGGTATCTATCCTTGCTATTTCTGGTTCTCCTATATCTTGAAAATATAACTTAGCACTGGACAGTGTGGCGAGTATTTACTCTGGGGGTAATTCTTACCCTGAGAAAGGGAAAAATACATGTAAGATTACATGTACAAACACCTATGTTTCAATAAACTAGCAGAATGGTTGGCTGCATGCTGTAATCTATTACTATCTGAATGAAGAGAGATTCTCAGGCTTGTGAATCCAGTGATATTTGAATGGAGAGAGCAACATCATGGAATAAAATGGAAAGATGTTACCATCATATCCAGAAAAAAAAATGGAGAACATCTTACATAATCTGCAGTGTATATAAAGAAAAGCATAAATTTGTAAATGTGAATGCATATAAGTGGAATTTTTTTAGTAACAGTACCTGATTTTATTTACTCTACCAGAAGGAAATGGCAGCCCACTCCAATATTCTTGCCTGGAAAATCCCATGGACCCAGACCCTGGTAGGCTACCATCCAAGGAGTTGCAAAGAGTCGGACACGACTGAGCTACTTCACTTTATACTTTGTACCAGAAATATATTTCCACTCTGTTTGGATGGTTTTACTGCCTCAGCACCTAGAGGAACGAAAAATAATCTATCATTCTCCAATTTATGAATATTACTTTAGAACAGGAGTACTTAACAAAGTAAGTACATGAACTGTGAAATTCCAGATGTTCAAGCTGGATTTAGAAAAGGCAGAGAAGCCAGAGATCAAATTGCCAACATCCACTGGATCATGGAAAAAGCAAGAGAGNATCAGTCCTGAATATTCATTGGAAGGACAGATGCTGAAGCTGAAACTCCAATACTTATGCCACCTGATGTGAAGAATTGCCTCATTGGAAAAGACACTGATGCTGGGAAAGACTGAAGGTGGGAGGAGAAGGGGATGACAGAGGATGAGATGGTTGGATGGCATCACTGCCTCAATGGACATGAGTTTGAATAAACTCTGGGAGTTGGTTATGGACAGGGAGGCCTGGTGTGCTGCAGTCCAT
The DNA here is from genome assembly GCA_006410615.1 of Neotragus moschatus. NCBI lineage: Eukaryota > Metazoa > Chordata > Mammalia > Artiodactyla > Bovidae > Neotragus > Neotragus moschatus. The sequence goes on along the minus strand of SJYA01001220.1, from coordinate 1,138,781 downwards.
GGGGTCACAAAGAGTTGGATATGACTGAGTGACTGAACTGACTGACTGACTTAACCAAGGGTCTATAGACACTCCCTCCCCTACCCAAGAGGTTTACTGATATGATTCAGGAGGTCTGAGAATTTTGGTAGAAAAGTACTACTTCTTTACTTTTGCTATCTTCCAGCTATAATCTAATGTTTCAGTCAACTATGAATGTAGACCATAGAACATTGACAGAATCTATGACTGTGTCACCAGTAGAAATCTCAGGTATAATAACATTACAGTTGTCACAGATATCTCAAATCATATATTTGAAATTTTGTTGCTTTTTTGAAATTACAGCTGTTATTAAACCCACTGCTAGAGCTTATCATTTAATACATTCATAAAGAAGGTATATTCTATATATTACTGTCTCTCACATTGGTATTTCAATATGGTAACTGATTTCCTTTGCAATTCTCTGCATCCTATTGCTTGCATTCTCAATACTGTTCCGAAAAGGACTCCATCAGCTCTCTAGACTGTTAAAGTGTCCATGACACCAAAAATAAATAAATAAAAGCAAAGCTAAAAATCTCTTTTGTACATAAGTTGTGATATGTTCCAGTCTCTCTTTTCATTATTTTAGGCAGTAGGAGAGATAGATTCTAGATACTTCTCTATATAAATGTGTTTTACAAACTTNCTCAATACTGTTCCGAAAAGGACTCCATCAGCTCTCTAGACTGTTAAAGTGTCCATGACACCAAAAATAAATAAATAAAAGCAAAGCTAAAAATCTCTTTTGTACATAAGTTGTGATATGTTCCAGTCTCTCTTTTCATTATTTTAGGCAGTAGGAGAGATAGATTCTAGATACTTCTCTATATAAATATGTTTTACAAACTTCTGCTTCCCCATTTCATTTATCAGTCAAGCAAACAAAGTGGATTTTTTCTTTTCTTTTTATTTTTGCATCTCATGGTGTATATCAGTTCCAAAATTATTAAAGTCTCATTACCTAAATGTTAAGCACTTTTAAATGAAATATATGGCTGGCAAAAACAAAAACAGAAAACAAACAAAAAGCATAATAACTAGTTGACTATATAATTTATTGTCTAAACCAGGTTACTCTGAGAGTGACAGAGAGACCATTAATAATTAAGTCAGGACAACAGTTGTAAACTGGAATTGTCCCCTAGTGAACCACGCAGTATAGCCACACAAGCAAATATTTAATTTCACCTAATATTAATAACCCATGTGCCTATTTCCACCTTTGAATCATTTAAGTAAGCTTAGATAGCATATTAAAAAGCAGAGACATTGCCAACAAAGGTCCATCTAGTCAAGGCTATGGTTTTGCCAGTGGTCTTGTATGAGTGCAAGAGTTGGACTATAAAGAAAGCTGAGTGCTGAAGAATTGATGCTTTTGAACTGTGGTGTTGGAGAAGACTCTTGAGAGTCCCTTGGACTGCAAGGAGATCCAACAAGTCCATCCTAAAGGAGACCAGTCCTGGGTGTTCTTTGGAAGGATTGATGCTGAGGCTAAAACTCCAATACTTTGGCCACCTTATGTGAAGAGTTGACTCATTGGAAAAGACTCTGATGCTGGGAGGGATTGAGGGCAGGAGGAAAAGGGGACGACAGAGGATGAGATGGCTGGATGGCATCACCAACTCAATGCACATGAGTTTGGGTGAACTCCAGGAGTTGGTGATGGACAGGAAGGCCTGGCGTGCTGCGATTCATGGGGTTGCAAAGAGTCGGACATGACTGAGCGACTGAAATGAACTGAACTGATCTTAAAAAATACAATGAGAAAAAGTGAGAAAAGTCCACTGATAAGCCCCATAGAGCTCTCATGTGAGTAAGCCTTAACTGTAGAATTCCACATCTGAGGTATGTGAAGTCAAGAAGACAGAGCAGTATCTATGTCTTAGGATTCAGTGGCTAAATTCTAATTTAGAAAATCCAATGGTGCCCCTCAATTCAGAGGAAGGTACACAGGATATTTTTTTAGCACTTTCCATCAAAGATTCTTTCATATGACCAAGGCACTCTTGAAAGTTCCTTGGACTACAAGAAAATCAAACCAGTCAATTTGAAAGGAAATCAGTCCTGAATATTCATTGGAAGGACTGATATTCACTGGAAGGACTGAAGCTGAAGCTCTAATACTCTGGCCACCTGATGTGAAAAGCCAACTCACTGGAAAAGACAGTGATGCTAGGAAAGGTTGAAGGCAGGAGGAAAAGGGGATGACAGAGGACAGGATTGTCTGATGGAATCAACTCAATGGACATGAGTTTGAGCAAGCTCTGGGAGATGGTGAAGGATAGGGAAGCCTGGCATGCTGCGGCCCATGGGGCTGCAAAGAGTCGGACACCACTGAGTGACTGAACAACAACAAATAAAAAATTCTTTCACAGTGGCTTAAATATAATAATTCTAGTATGCCATTTTATCACCATAATGTATGCAAATAAATAAGACTACTGAGTCTGGTGGGACATAGCTAAAACAATGCTGAGTGGAAGATGTATAACAGTAAATGCATCCGTCAGAAAAGAAGGAAAATTTCAAATCAGTACTCTAGCTTCTCTTCTCAATAATCTAGACAAACAAGAATAAAGTAAACCCAAAGGAACAGGAAAGGAAGTAGTAACTTTAAGAGCAGAAATCAAACAATTTTAAAATAGAAAAGCAACAAAGAAAATTAATGAAACAAACAGCTGGCTCTTGGAAGAATATCATTAACATCTAGCATGACTGACAAAGACAAAAAGAGAAGACAAATTAACAGTAGATGAGGATATCACTATAGATCTTACACATATCAAAAAGGCAATAAAAGTGCTGTAAATAATTCAACACGCATTAATTTGATAACGTAGATGAAATGGACTGATCATTCACAAAACATAATCTGTTATAACTCACTCAATATGAAATAAAAATAATGTGAATGGCACTATAACTATTAAGAACTTAATTTAGAATTGTTAAACTCTCCAAAAAATAAATTTCCAAGCNGTGCTGTAAATAATTCAACATGCATTAATTTGATAATGTAGATGAAATGGACTGATCATTCACAAAACATAATCTGTTATAACTCACTCAATATGAAATAAAAATAATGTGAATGGCACTATAACTATTAAGAACTTAATTTAGAATTGTTAAACTCTCCAAAAAATAAATCTCTAAGCCCAGATGATTTACTAGAGAATTCTATCCAAATATTAAAGAGGAATTAACATCAATTATTATAAGAAAACACTTCCCAATTCATTTTATGAAGCTAAAAAATCTTGATAGCAAGACAGACAAAAAATTACAAAAAAAGAAAACTATAGACCAATATCCCTCATTAATACAGATGCAAGAATTCTTAACAAAGTATTAGCAAATAGAATTTAACAATATATAAAACAAATTATATACCACGACCAAGTGAGATTCATTCCAGGAATGCAAAGTTGGTTCAATATTCAAAAACCAATCAATGTAACACACCACAAAGACAGATTAACAAAAAAAAAATTACAAGATCATAATCATCATTGTAGAGAAAGCACCTGACAAAAATTCAGTAAGGAAAAAACTCTCAGAAAAATAAGAATAAAAGAGGATTTTCTCAATTTAATAAAAGACTATTTACAAAAGCCTATAGCTAACATTATGCCTAATGGTGAAGGGCTGAGTGATTTTTCCCTAAAATGAAGAACAAGGTTTATTTAACATACCCCTGAAAGTTTTATTCAATAATATAAGGCAAAAAGGAAAATAAATGACATGAAGATTGTAAAGCAGCAAAACTGTTTATTTGTGGATAAAATGATTGTCCAGGTAGAAAATTTCAAGAAATCTCAAAAACAAAGAAAAATGAAACTCCTGTAACTGACAAGTGGATTTAGCAAGGTCACAGAATGTAAGCGAAATGTAAATATATTAACAGGTTTATATACACTAAAAATGAAAATGTGACAACAAATTAAAAATGCAGTATCATTTATAATCACTTACAAAAATAAAATGCTTAAATGTAAATCTAACAGAACACAAGTGGAACACACATGCTAAAAACTACAGAATGCAGATGAAATAAATTCAAGATTTAAACAAATGAGACACAGAATGTTCATAAATTGGAGGAATCAACATAGTAAAGATGGTCAATTGCATAGAATTATATCGTATTAGGTATTACAAGCAATCTAGAAATTAACTTTAAAATATACAGGAGGATGTGCATAACATATACAAATAATACATAGTTTAAGGGACTAGAGCATCCTTTGGGGGCTTCCCTGGTGGCTCAGATGTTAAAGCAGAGACTTGGGTTCGATCCCTGGGTTGGGAAGATCCCCTGGAGAAGGAAATGGCAACCCACTCCAGTATTCTTGCCTGGAGAATCCCATGGACTAAGGAGCTTGGTGGGCTACAGTCAAGATTTTGGTAATTGTGGGAGTCCTGGAAGCAATCTTCCAGGGACACCAAAGGATAACTTCACTGTTTTAAATGATGCCTAGTAAAACCCCAGCAAGGTTCCCTGTGTGTGTGCTAATTTAGAACAAAATTATTCTAAAANGAGACTTGGGTTCGATCCCTGGGTTGGGAAGATCCCCTGGAGAGGGAAATGGCAACCCACTCCAATATTCTTGCCTGGAGAATCCCATGGACTGAGGAGCTTGGTGGGCTACAGTCAAGATTTTGGTAATTGTGGGAGTCCTGGAAGCAATCTTCCAGGGACACCAAAGGATAACTTCACTGTTTTAAATGATGCCTAGTAAAACCCCAGCAAGGTTCCCTGTGTGTGTGCTAATTTAGAACAAAATTATTCTAAAATTTATGTACAAAGGCCAAGAAATTGAAATAAAGTAGGAGGAATTAGTCTACCTGATTACAAGAATTATTATATTACCATAGTGATCAAGACTGTACAGTACTGGCAGAGGTACAGACACATGGCTGGATGGAAGAGAACAGAAAACCCAGAAAAAGATCCACACAAATATGCTCAACTGATTTTGACAAAGGTGCAGAAACAATGCAATTGAGGAAAGATTACCTTTTCAGCAAATGGTGCTGGAGCAATTAGACAGCATAGGCAAAGAACGAACCTAAACAGAAGTCTCACACCTTATAAAAAATTAAACCAAAATGAATTATAGGCTTAAATGTAAACTGAAAATCTTAAAAAAATAATAGGAGAAAATGTTCAGGATATACAGCTAGGCAAAGAGTTCTAAGACTTTACACCAAAAACATAAAGAGAAAATTTAATGTATGTTTATTTAAAGTATGTTTATATTTTATCACCATTAAAAACATTCACTCTCT
>SJYA01001220.1:1112615-1123112 GCA_006410615.1 Neotragus moschatus | reverse complement strand
TTGGATCTCCTTGCAGTCCAAGGGACTCTCAAGTGTCTTCTTCAACACCACAGTTTAAAAGCATCAATTCTTTGGCACTCAGATTTCTTTATAGTCCAACTTTCACATCCATACATGACTACTGGAAAAACCATGGTTTTGACTAGAGACCTGGGTTTGATCCCTAGGTTGGGACGATCCCCCGGAGAAGGAAATGGCAACCCACTCCAGTACTCTTGCCTAGAAAATTCCATGCATGGAGGAGGCTGGTGGGCTACAGTCCATGGGGTCGCAAAGGGTCGAACACGAATAAGCGACTTCACTTTCACTTTCTTTGACTAGATGGACCTTTGTTGGCAAAGTAATGTCTCTGCTTTTCAATATGCTATCTAGGTTGGTCATAACTTTCCTTCCAAGGAGTGTCTTAATTTCATGGCTGCAGTCACCATCTGCAGTGATTTTGGAGCCCAGAAAAATAAAGTCTGACACTGTTTCCACTGTTTTAGTCTACAAACTCAAACAATACAGTAAAAGTGACTTGCGCACTCCACACAGGAATGAAAAATATCATTTTTGGATTCTCCATTTGCTTGTGGAATTACATGTATTTTTATTAAGCTGATTGCTTCCCGAGGTATTTTTTCCTGATGGTGCTTATGAAAGAACATCCTGCATGGAGTTAGCTCACAGTCTACTGAGATCATATTTATGCTGTGGATAAACAAACACACACATTTGTCTATTTTTAGACACCACTCACGAATGGAGTCAGGCCAATTTCTATATGTTGAAGGCTCATTTGAAAGTATCTCACAAAACTGCACCATTAGTAACAATGTGAGCCCAATACTTTTCTCCACATATTGATACATGTGACATTACAATAGAAAATGTGTAACCTGAACTTAGCTGGTATGAAAAAAGTTTTATTTGGGTTTGAATTATGATTTTGATCTGAGCAACAGTTCACAGACTGAAATTGCCAGGTGTACATTCAGACATACCTTGCCTGCATCCCTCTCCACCAGCTTGGAAACTGGGTGAGCTCCTTCTGGGTAAACAAAAACAGAAGGATGCAACTTCAGTGCCTATCCCACTCCCAATTGAGATAAAAGGACACTCGAGTCCTGTCAAGAGAGTCGGATAACGACATCACCTGCAACAAAGGCAACTCTCAAGAAAGAAAGATAGAAGAAGTCACATGTTCTAAAGTAACCCACATACAGCAAAATTATGGCCCTCCTCTATTTATACACATGGGTACAGTTTTCATACACTATTATGGTCTCATATTATATATCTTTAAATCATCCTGCAAAAGTTTCTGCCTCCGCCTAATACAGGCTCTAATTTAGGATGAACAACTACTCTCATAAAGAAAAACTGCTGCTGCTGCTGTTTATTAGGCTGCAGAAAGGTCTCACTGACTAATGTCCCAGGATTAAATGAATGTGGAATAATAAGAGCTGATTTATTTGTGCTCTGCTAGGATAAAGCTGCCACTGATTTTACAAGAAACTATTCATCTGAGGCCCACTATAGCTAGTAAATTGTGGCTGTTGCTGAAATTAGTCTCCAGGCCTTCGTGTAATCTACAGTGTGAAGTAGCAGTGTGGTAATAAAGCCATTGTGGGCACTCGGTTTATTTAAAAGGTCCCTCTTTTATCCCCATCTTCAGGGATTCTAAAAGTCAACCTTCCGAGATCACTTTCAGAAATTCACCTGTCCCTTGTCCACAAACTGCATTTCCAGCCATGGAATTTAAAGCTGGGATTAAAAGTATATAGGCCACAATAAATAAACACCAAACCAGCCATTTCTCTCACCTCAGATTTTTCTTTCTGGCCCAGAGCCCAAGGACAGCACCTCTCTGGCTCTGGGCATGTACCTGGTGGCAGTCAAAATGTGGCAGTCCCCAGACAAAACGAATATCAAATGTTTGGATCTTCTGCACTCCAAAACTATCTCCCTGATAATTTCCTGATAGTCATTCTGTGCAGGACCTTGGTCTTGGCATCTCTTTTAAATGAAACAAAGAAATAAACCAATGAGAAATTACAGCCAACAGAAATCAGCTAAAAAAAAAAANTATCAAATGTTTGGATCTTCTGCACTCCAAAACTATCTCCCTGATAATTTCCTGATAGTCATTCTGTGCAGGACCTTGGTCTTGGCATCTCTTTTAAATGAAACAAAGAAATAAACCAATGAGAAATTACAGCCAACAGAAATCAGCTAAAAAAAAAAACAAAAAGCATGCTTGCTGAAGCCATGTCATGGTGAATGCTGCAGAGAACTTTGGGGAAAGTAGTGTGTGCTCAGTCACTCTGTCATGTCTGACTCTTTGCGACCCCATGGACTGTCACCCACCAGGCTCCTCTGTCCATGGAATTTCCCAGACAAGAATGCTGGAGTGGGTTGCCATTTCCTCCTCCATTAACCGCCCTCTCCCTTCTAGGATAACAGCTTTCCAAAAACAAAAATGTTTTAGACATTGCTGTCTAATTAACTCTGACTCACCATAGTTATTCAACTGTTGAACTGAAAAAAAAAAAAAAAAAAACCACACAGAAAGACAGTATATTAACCTAAGAGTCAAGCAAAATAAACAACTTCTCCTCTGAAGAACAATTCCTTCATGTTATAATTAATGTTACTATTGGAAATCATTGGCAAGTTGCTCTTCATTTTATCTACCTTTGCTTGTCAGATTGTGTCTGGAAAGAGGATGATCTGGAAGCTTTATCACCAAGATGATGAAAATAGCAATAGAACCAACTATAGTAAGAGCTAATCCAAAGTACCTACTGAAGGCCTAGCATTGCTTAAAGCACTTTTGTAGTCCTCATTGGCCCTTCATAGCAATCTTACTGGGAAAAGGCCATTGCTATTTCCATCTTACAAACAAGGAGACTGGAGTACAAAAAGTCAGGAAATGTGTTCATGGTTCCTTAGTTTGTAAGTAGAAGAAATAGGATTTGAACTTAGAAGTCCTGGCTCTGAGCTCCTAACCTCTAAGTTACAAAACAAAAAAACAAAACAAACAAACAACAACAANGCTTACAGCATTTGAAACCTCTCATCAACTTTTAAAAACCAGCGGATTTCACATTAAAAGCCTGACTTCCAATTTCTCTTGAAAGCTGTAAAATCTTTTCACTCACCCAGATTTGCACATGGTGATCATTGGCTGGAGTGGGGCAGCCACAAGAACTGTCCACTGTCACCGCTGTTCCCTAGAGTTTATACTTTCTGGTTCAATTATCCAATTATCTAACTGAACACATCAGGCTTTGAGTATGAACTCCTAATCCTGAAGGCTTAGTAGAGAATAGACAAAATTAAAGTTGATGTTTCAAGAAACTCCTTCATCATCTTTAGATGTAGAAGCCAACCAAGAATTTTTGATGATCAAATTACATGAGTTGAAGTTAGATTACATTATACCAACCTCACTGACCTTTATTCTTTTTAAGTCATAAGGTTTTCTATTAGATCATAGCAAAAAAGTTATATTAATCTGACAAGATTTATTATTTACATTGATTATTTCAATGCAACTCATTCCTGCAGAGTTCTCCAGCTCATGACTCTATTCTTCTCTTTCAATAAGTTAAGATGATGTGTGATAGTTTTTTGAGTTGCCCAGAGCTTCCAGAGTGAGCACATTTTTCCTTTACATGATCCTAGTAATTCAAATGAGTTACTTCCATCATTATTTCAGCATTTGAAACAGATTTTACACAGGTGAGCAAAGCTCAAGCAAATTTGTTATGAATGTAACATGTCATGCTAAAGTTTATTTGAGTTGCAAATTATTTAAGTGTCTATAAAATCTGAACAAATAGAAGCTGTGACTTTCTAATAGTAATACTGAACAGAAGAGGAAATGTAGTGTTTTATTCTATGATCATTAATCATATTCATAAATCAATTAAAATGTATATTCTTAGAATCACTGACTTCTAGCCTCAGCTCTAAAATTATATGTAAGTCACTTAACAAAACAATATCCCATATGGGAATTTTCTACAGGAATTATAGTCTGTGGAGTGGATCCCTTTTATAAATATGTGTTATAATTACAGTATTTTATTTTGAAATGTAACATACAATAACTTGCTTGAGTATAAGAATACAAAGAATAGAAATAGGTGAGACACAATTCTACAAAAAATACATTTTAATATGTTTATCCTCTAAACAGCCTTCCTCTTCTAATTAAGAAACAATTAAAAACCCAGCATTCTGGTTTTCACTGGATTATTTAGACAGACCACTTATTGCTATCATTAGTTCTACTTGAAGCCTGCTAAAATGCTGAGCAAAATATGCTACCATATATATATATATATATATNTTTAATATGTTTATCCTCTAAACAGCCTTCCTCTTCTAATTAAGAAACAATTAAAAACCCAGCATTCTGGTTTTCACTGGATTATTTAGACAGACCGCTTATTACTATCATTAGTTCTACTTGAAGCCTGCTAAAATGCTGAGCAAAATATGCTACCAAATATATATATATATGTATATACATATATATATATATTTTTTGTCTCCAGGATGCTAAAACAAAGAATGCTTTCAGTACTCTGATTCAGTTGGTTTCATCTAAACAGCTGTCAACAAGAATCCAGTCTGACCTTCTGTGGAAAACACAAGGTGATTGGCTGAATTTTCCATCATTTTATCAAGAAAACAAACCTGGGGGGAGGGTATGGGGAATGGGGATTATGTCTGTTTAACCCATTAGGAAGTGAGTTTGGCAACGTGAGGTAGAAAAACAGCTAACTAATTTTTACCCCATTTCAAGATACTAAGTAAACCATCAAACGACCAAATGGAAAGGCAAAAGTTCAGCCTTGCTTGCCCAAAGAATCCTGACTGTCTCTTCACCCTGTCCTAGCTCCAGTTGTTAATGTGCAAACCTACCCACCCAACAGGGTGCCAGCTCCTTACAAAGAGTCCACCCGCCTTCAAAATATGAAAATCACATTTTCCAAAAATGCAGACCTTCACTTCAGGCTCATACTCAACTATGAAGTGGAACCAAATGAAGAAAATAGGGCTTTGCAAAGGCAGATTGGGCTTATTTTCATACCTACGCATGCCTCCAGAATTTTTCTCATAACGCACAAGACCATTAAGCCCTGGGAGTCTTTTTACTGCATCTTTGGATGTTGATCACACAGGATTTGGTTTTGTACTAGGTAAAATAACTCGCCTGAATGAATAAAATAGATCTGATGATACAAGCTAGAATACTGGTTTGGAAGAACAAGTCCTAGACAACCTGGGACTCAAAAACCCTTGTGTTAACTGTTACATGATTAATTTGGGAAGATAAAATGTGTGTGCGTACACACACACACACGTATAAGAATTGTCCTAAATCTCACAATCAGCAAAGGTCCAATCTCCCACATGTTCTCTAATATAAGAGAATATGAAATGGTAAAGAAGAAATTTAATCAATGTAAACATGATGCTGAAAATAAAACTTAGTTGAGAAAGAGAAAGCTGTTAAGAAGCTAAATTTCTGTAAGAAGGAGCACAGTGCAGAATACAGTGGCTTAACCAACACAGAAGTCTTCTTTCTTGCTCACATAGTAGTTCAGAGATTGGCAGGCAGTCCAAAGTAGTGAGAGTCATCCTCAAAATGTGGCTTCTGTCCTTGGGTTCAAAATGACAATTCCAGAAACTGTTTCCCCAAACAGCAAAATAGAAAAGAAATCAGCAATTAAACAGCTTCCTTATTAACAACACGACATAAAAGTTTGCCCATTGCTTCTGTCCATTCCACTGGTTAAAGCTTAGTGCACGGCCATTGTATCAGTAGCTGCAATAGACACTTGTAAAAACTGGTAGTCATTAAATGTTAAGTATATTCAAAAAATAACTTTGTGGAGGAGGCCCTGCATCCATCAGGGTAGAAGAGGCTTTAGTTTCTAGCTCTGCCAAAATAGGGTGGTAGGAATTCTCTTAAGTTGGAAGGGAAAATAGATATTGGAAGACAATTAACATTATCTGCTATACCAATAAATCCTCAGATTCCTTCAGTCTCTTCTTCAAATTGCTAAAGGCGCAGATACATTAGCATATACTCAGATATAAACCTTTGCTCTTTAAGCCACTGACATCTGGGGCTTACACGTTACCAAGAGAAACCCCACCTTGCCTGACTGATGCAAGCCCTCTCTCACACAGTTACATTTGGGTTTAATGAATACTTAATAACTACCCATTATATGCCAGGCACTCTGCTCATTTCATTTACACTAATCTTCTTGTATAAATGAGAAACTGAGGCAAAGCTCCACAGAAAGTGGATGCTGGATTTAAACTCTGAGCTCTGAGATTTTCCTCATGGTCCAGTGGCTAAGACGAGGTGCCCCCAGTGCAAGGAGCCTGGGTCAATCCCTGCCCAGGGAACTAGATCCTACAGGCTGCAACTAAAGATCTTAAATGCTGCAACTAAGACCAAGTACAACCAAATAAATAAATACATATGTTTAAACATTTTTTAAAAATATCTGAACTCTATGTCTAACATTCACTCCTTCATCCCCACAATGACACTTATTCAACCACGAAATCCTTTTTAATCAGTCTCAGATCCCCTTCTTCCATTTAGTCTCCAGAAACATCTACAGTTTCCCAATACTCCTATGCATTAGAAATATTTCTTTCTCCAAATTGGCACACCCTCACAAACTCTAACTTTTTAAAATCACACTCCTCAGAAAGCACAAGAAGAGTTCAAAAGTAGGAGTTAAAAGAACAATTTTCCTTTTAGTAATGTCTTTCCTCCCAGACAAGAGCAACAAAGGCAGCAGTCTGAATGATCGGCTCTCCTGGACTCCTTATTAGCTGTCTANCTCCAAATTGGCACACCCTCACAAACTCTAACTTTTTAAAATCACACTCCTCAGAAAGCACAAGAAGAGTTCAAAAGTAGGAGTTAAAAGAACAATTTTCCTTTTAGTAATGTCTTTCCTCCCAGACAAGAGCAACAAAGGCAGCAGTCTGAATGATCGGCTCTCCTGGACTCCTTATTAGCTGTCTACGGTGATCTGTGGCCCAGGTTGGCCGCACGCTGCCACCGTCTCTATAGAAGCACTCATTTCCCCATTATGTGGCTGAGCAGGTGCCGGATGCAGAGCTGGACGGTGACCCAATTTACCACGCAGCAACAACAGAACCGCACCCCAGCTGGAGAGAAGACATTTCAGCTTTGCTCCTTTCAGAAATATTTGTATAGATAAATGGAGGGTTTTTGTGGACACAAAGAGAATAGATTGTCCTCCTGATGCACATATGTAACTTCGATTCTGCCAGCAGTTATCATCATAATAAGTGAGGTTTATAGAAGCTTCTTTATCCAGAAGGATCCCAAAGAGAGTCACAAAAACTTCCCAAATTGCAGGCAAAAAGCCATCTTTCAGATCCACATGGAGAATCTCATGGTTAATATTCTGCTTTCCCCGCACAAAGCCTCCAGGTGTCAATGAGAGATTACCCACACGTCAGGAGAATGAAATATTGGAGTCAAAACCTACCATGGGGCCAGGAAGAGGTGAATTTGTCCCTCGATACATCTATAAACTGGGTTTCTGCCCACCTGGGGTACTGGAAATGACAGCTGCTTAACAGTCACCCGCAAGCATGGCACACATGGTTCAACGTTAAGAGTGAAACCCAACATTGCTACACCCGCTGGGAAATTTCATGGGGAGGTCAGGCAGAAAGAACTGGAATTTGGCCTCTTTCCTCTTGCCAGACATGCCACAGGCTCACTCATTCCATTTTTAATAATGTGCACAAATTGAGTTGGAATAAAAACCAACAACTCAACTGTGAAATAATTCCTAAAACCAAAACAGTTCTGGTAATGACTGAATTGGGGGAGGTTCTAGTTGTCGGTTTATGATTTGGGTTTGGTTTCCTACTAGCCTCATAACTAAGACTTGAATTAGAAAGAATTTAAATCTTGAAGTTCTGTCTAAAGAATTAAGTCACATCCTTCTGAGGCACTTTGGGGAAATTCAGACTGAACTGGGTCATGCCTTAATTCAACTCTTTGAGGAAGGTACTAGTATCCCCATCTTCCAGATGCAGAAACTGAGGCTTTTACTCACACAGTTGATAGATGGCAGGGTCAGGATTCAAACTGGTTTCCTTTAAGTTGAGCCCAAGATCTTACTGACTTCCAGTATTATGTGGAAAAGTATATATCTTAATATACTAAATACACATCTTTTATAAAAATATATACAATTGAAAGATTTAATGTGTGTTTAAAACCAGCCAATCCCTTGTGGCCCAGCTATACTTCATTCTGCTGTGCTAAGTCACTTCCGTCATAGCTGACTCTCTGTGACCTTATGGACTGTATAGCCCACCAAACTCCTCTGTCCCTGGGATTCTCCAGGCAAGATTACTGGAGTGGGTTGCCATTCTCTTCTCCAGGGGATCTTCCTGACCCAGGGATCGAACCTGCTTCTCTTATGTCTCTTGTACTGGCAGGCAGGTTCTTTACCACTAGCGCCACCTGGGAAGCCCCTATACTTCATTAGGTACATGTTAGTAGTTACCTGTGTTTTATTCCCCGTTGTGTGAATTTGTGTGTTCAACCAACAAATCAGTATTTCTAAAGACTGACCTGGTCTAATTATGACTAAATTGGGCTTCTCAGGTGGCACTAGGGGTCAAGAACCCACCTGCCAATGCAGGAGATGCCTGAGATAAGGATTCAGTCCCAAGGTCAGGAAGATCCCCCGGAGGAGAGCAGGGCAATCTCCACTCCAGTATTCTTGCCTGGAGAATCCCATGGCCAGAGGAGACTGGCAGGCTACAGTCCACACGGTAGCAAAGAATTGGATACGACTGAAGCGACTTAGCACACACACACATGACCAAATCATATCAGTAACTTAGAGTCTTCTAAGGAAAACTAACTTCAGATCTGAAGTTTTATATTAGTACAAAAACTAGAAAGTAAAAAAATCATATTATAGAGACTAGATGAAGAGAACTAAATTGTATAGATAATACTGAATATGTGAATCCCCTCAGCTATTTGGAGAATCAGCCTGGGATGGAAAAGTTGGAATGTGAAGCTTAATCTGGACCTTGAGGAATGAATGCAAGAGGCAGAGTGACAGTTATCTAGAGCTGCTGTTACCAGGCAGTCTTGGCTCCTGGGCCCGAGCATCTGTGTATTTGTCTGGCTCCCATCTGCCTCCTCCTCCTACCCTCTCATCAGCATCTGCCTGCACCAAAGGCAAAAACCCTGATGTAAGTAGAGGACAATCCTGGGCAGTATGAAGGTAGCCTAAATTCCTTTTCTTATCAAGTCTAGTCAAATTTAATTTTTCAGATCTGAAAGAGGAAGATCCAAACATTTGAAGTGCTGTGTAGAAACACTGAACTGACTTCTAATTCGAGATGGCCACCTGACAATCCTTACTGAAATGTTTTCTCATCCTCTTGTAAACTACCACTGAGATGGCTACAGAGATCAAATTAATAGTGATAATGTGCTTCTGCTTTGAAAGTCATCTTAGAAATCTGAACTAAATGAAGGCTTCCTAAGCAAAGCATCAATGGAAAATATATGTATATGTATATAATGTGTGTGTGTATATATATATATATATACTGTGTGTATATATATATAATGTGTGTATATATATAAGGTTTCTATATATATACATGAGACTTATATATATGTATATATACAAACAATTATATATATATATATATTAATAAATGTGACTGCTGTGCATGAAAATAAAAAATCTCTAGATGTAAAACAAAACAACTAAATTATGAGCAAGATTGTCGACAAGGAACTCATAACGTTATTTACAGCATTAGTGACAGAATAATGGAGATATGTGGGGCTTTTACAAATCAATAAGAAATTAGCAATACCCCACTGTAACAAATGAACAAGGAAATAACTGTATTTTAAAATGTTAAGCCTCATTAATAATCAGAGAAATGATTATTAAACAATGATATGCTATTTTTACCTGTCATACTGCTATTGAAAATATGCTCAAGTGTATGATTTTGTAACTGGAAGCATAAACTTCTAGAATCTTTGGGCATGGATGTTTGGAAATAATGAATAAACATTTCTTTATGCCATGTAACCTAAAACTTTTACTTGTATGAGTTTATCACAAAGAAATAACAAAGAACATTTGCAAAATATACTCCAAGAAGGTCCAACAAAGTTCTTTTCATAACAAGGTAAAACAAGTGTCCAGAAATAGAGAACTTAGAGATCAAATTGCCAACATCTGCTGGATCATGGAAAAAGGAAGAAAGTTCCAGAAAAACATCTATTTCTGCTTTATCGACGATGCCAAAAACTTTGACTGTGTGGATCACAATAAACTGTGGAAAATTCTGAAACAGATGGGAATATCAGACTACCTGACCTGCCTCTTCAGAAACCTATATACAGGTCAGGAAGCAACAGTTAGAACTGGACATGGAACA
>SJYA01001220.1:1004119-1109248 GCA_006410615.1 Neotragus moschatus | reverse complement strand
AGCAATGGAGAAACAGACGTAGAGAATATATGTATGGACATGGGGAGAGGGGAGGAGAGGGTGAGATTTATGGAAAGAGTAACATGGAAACTTACATTACCATATGCAAAATAGATAGCCAACAGGAATTTGCCATATGGCTCAGGAAACTCTGACCGGGTTCTGTATCAACCTAGAGGGGTGGGATGGGAAGGGAGGTTCAAAAGAGAGGGGATATACGTATACCTATGACTGATTCATGTTGAGGGTTGACAGAAAACAATAAAATTCTGTAAAATAATTACCCTTCAATAAAAATAAATTAACAAAAAGAAAAAAAAAACAGCACTGACCTATGTAATTCTGTTAGAAATGAATGGTCAACTATAACCTTGCTCCAAAGAAGCACGAAATTTTTTGAAGTCACTCTCACAAAGCCGCAGGTGGCCTAACTCTCCAAAGGAAACAGTTATTGATAGAAAATCCAAGTCATTATAGGAAATCAATTTCCAAGAGCAATATTATCTCTAAGGCCAAATATTTTGGTGTGAACCAAGCCCAAACTAGAGGGGTTACTCATTCAGTGTTATCTGAGTGTTATTCCTTCGGACTCTCAGCCTTATCCACTACTCTGAGACAATGTATGTCCAGCACCAGATGAATGTTTAGACATTAAGTGGAACGACAGTATTAAAAGGGTGGTCAGATGGTGCAGTGGCAAAATGTTCCCTCTGAGAAGAGGAGGGGCATAAATTGAACATTTCAGGAATAACTTTTTACTCAGTTGCTTCATTTTATTTTCTCAAAAGAAACCTCTCCTTTTAAAACTTTTCCACAGAAGTAACTTTTGCAATTTTTTCCTATTAGAAAGGCCCTGCAGACTTCAGATATTAAACATTAACCTCATCTGTAATGAAATCTCTAGATTGGATCTCCAGGAAATGTCTTACATTTATTTCCTTTATTCTTAATGAATAAAATGTTCATTTTTCATGGCTGGATTATCAGCTTCCACTTTAAGAAATTTTTGTTTCTCTTTGCAATTTTGGTAGACTTCAAAAGAAATAAGCTCGATGGTTGAATTTAATATTCTATTTACTACACACCCATGCATACAACAATCAGTGTTAAAAACTCATTACCTGAAAAAATGAACTAGAAATGAGTGGAGCCCCCTCCACAGCCAAAACTGCTGATAAGAGACACCTACTGGTGGTTTTTAAAAATTACAACAGCTGGGTCAGGAAAAAACCTTGTCTGTGGATAACTAGTTTGGTGGTGGTGGTGGTGGTGGTGGTGATTTAGTCACCAAGTCATGTCTGACACCTGTGACCCCATAAACTGTAGTCCATCAGGCTCCTCTGTCCATGAAATTTCCCAAGCAAGAATACTGGAGTGGGTTGCCACTTCCTTCTCCAACTGGTTTGCTCTAGGTCAAAAGGCAAAAGTAAGTTTTCATGGAGATGGAGTTTGGACTGATTCTTAGGTTAAGTTGCTGTTGCTGTTAAGTCGCTTCAGTCGTGTCCAACTCTGTGCGACCCCATAGACAGCAGCCCACCAGGCTCCCCCATCCCTGGGATTCTCTAGCCAAGAACACTGGAGTGGGTTGCCATGTCCTTCTCCAATGCATGAAACTGAAAAGTGAAAATGAAGTCGCTCAGTCGTGTCCGACTCTGCGACCCCATGAACTGCAGCCCACCAGGCTCTTCCGTCCGTGGGATTTTCCAGGCAAGAGTACTGGAGTGGGATGCCATCGCCTTCTCCGTAGGTTAAGTTAGTTAAGGTAAAATCTTGTACATTTCTACAAAAATGGGAGTTCACTGTAACAACTGTAATTTTTCCACCATCCAAATAGAAGGGAAAAGAAGGTAGACATTTAAAAATACATTTCATTGCTTAGGACTAGCGAAAATTTGTTCAACAGTGATAACACTCTTTCTGAAGATAAGCATTTGGGTTAGATTCACTATAATGTAAATTCAAAACTTAGAACCAGCTCTACAAATATCCTCACTAGAGCTATTACAGACTTTCATTTTGTACTTGTGATTTATGAAATATGTCCATCCTTTTTGCACCTGATTTCAAATTAGGTTGTACCTCTTCACAGTTCTAACATCACCAGCAACTCGTCATATATGGCACTTTTTTCCAATGCTGATCTCATTTTTCATCCATTCCCAAGTGTTTTCCACTTCAGTCTCCCATTAAAACTCTCATTTTATTGAGTTTATTTGTATATCTGAAATCCTATTCCTCATGCATGTTTTCTCTAAAGAAAACTGAGTAACCCAGTGAAACCTGAGGTTCAGACAGAAATGATCTTCAATACCAGAGTATTTTTTCCCATATTCTTTTCCATTATGGTGTAGTATAGAATACTGGATGTCGTTCTCTGTTTTATACAGAGAACTTGTTATTTACCCATTATATATACAGCAGTTTGTATCTGGTAATCCCAGTTTATCCCCTCAATCCCCTCTTCGCTAACCATAAGTTTGTTTTCTATGTCTATGAGACTGTTTATGTTTTGTGAATAAGTTCATTTGTATCATGTTTTTGATTCCACATATAAGTGATATCATACAGTATTAGGAGAAGGCAATGGCACCCCACTCCAGTACTCTTGCCTGGAAAATCCTATGGATTGAGGAGCCTGGAAGGCTGCAGTCCATGGGGTCGCTAAGAGTCGGATACTACTGAACTACTTCACTTTCACTTTTCACTTTCATGCTTTGGAGGAGGAAATGGCAACCCACTCCATTCTTGCCTGGAGAATCCCAGGGACAAGGGAGCCTGGTGGGCTGCCATCTATGGGGTCGCACAGAGTCGGACACGACTGAAGTGACTTAGCAGCAGCATACAGTATTTGTCTTTCTTTCTCTGGTGTATTCCACTAGTATGCTACCTCTGGTTCCAAGTATGTTGCTGCAAATAGCATTGTTTCAGTCTGTTTATGATTAACATTCTATTGTGTGTGTGCGTCCTGCATTGCAGGCAGATTCTTTACCATCTGAGTCACCAGGGAAGCCTTATATGTATGTATATACACACATACTGCATTTTCTTTATTGATTTGTCAGTTTATAGACATTTAATTTGCTTCCATGTCTTAGCTATTGTAAATAGTGCTATCACGAACACTGTGGTGCATGTATCTTTTCAAAGTATGGTTTTCTCCAGATATATGTCCCAAAGTGGATGATATGACAACAATACGTTAAGCTTTTTAAGAGGTCTCCATACCGTTTTCCATAATAGCTGCATTTATTTACATCCTACAAATAGTGTACAAGAGTTCTCCTTTCTCCACACCCACTCCAGCATTTTTAATGGTGGCCATTCTGACTGGTGTGAGGTGGTATCTCATTATAGTTTTGATTTGCATTTCTCTAACAATTAGTGATGCTGAACATCTTTTCATGGCCCTACTGGCCATCTGTATGCCTTCTTTGGAGAGATGTGTATTTAGATCTTCTGCCCATTTTTTATTAGGTTGCTTATTTGCATTTTTTTTTTATTGAGCTGTATGAGCTGTTTGTGTACTTTGGAAATTTAGTCCTTATCAATTGTATAATTTACTAACATTTTCTCTCAGTCTGTAAATTGTCTTTTCATTGTGCTTATGGCTTCTTTTGCTGTACAAACGTTTTTAAGCTTGATTAGTTGATTATTTCTGCTTTTATTTCTATTACTTTGGGAGACTGACCTGAGAAAACATTGCTGCGATTTATGTCAGAGAAGGCTTTCTCTATGTTCTCTTCTATAACTTTATTGTGTCATGTCTTATGTTTAAGTCTTTAAGCCATTTTGAGTTTATTTCTGTGTATGGTGACAGGGTGTGTTCTAACTTCATTGATTTACATGTGGCTGTCCAGTTTTCCCAACACCACCTGCTCAAGACACTATCTTTTCTCCATTGTATATTTTTGCCTCCTTTGTTGAAGATTAATTATCCACAGGTGTGTGAGTTTCTTTCTAGGCTCTCTGCTCTTTTAACACAAGAGTCTTGACTTCAAGACTTCTAAGTGAGCCCATCTGAACTCAGCTCACAACAGGGATTGAATAGCATCATCCAGGACTAAAACAGCACAGATATGAATAGAAGTCTGTGCTTCTCTGTGTGTGTGTGTGTGTGTGTGTAATACAAAAAATAGTTTAAGTTTGATGTTAACATCAATCCCTTTTCACAAGGAAATTAGAAAACCACATTAGGCAGTTCTAATGAGATCCAGATCTTCCAGAAACATCACCCAGGTTCAGTTCCATCTATTGATTCCTTTCTGTGCCAGTACTGTGCACTGGAATAATGGCTTCCTTGCATTAGGGGTTATACTCCTTGCTAGAGAAATTATCAATATTGGTCTTTAATTATCAAAAGTTTAGGATATCAGTGTAGATGCTTTATCTGCTTTCGTACTACAGCTGAGCCACTAATGTTTGTCAGCTGATAATATACAGCTGTGCATAACATGAAAATTCAATGCATTGCCTTTTTTTCAATCCACACTTACTTGCTATGCCTATCTCACTACTCTGGATAGCTTTTTCCACCACTAGGCACTACACATGTACTGAAGTCAGACCAGAGATCCCTTCTAATATGAGCCCATCAATACCTCTAAGTCTCCCTCACTGCGCAGATACCATATCCTTGCTATGTGTTCTCTTATCATTTGAGATGGCATTCTGAGAAAATCACATTCTGAGGAAGGAGATAGTAAGTCATGTGGCAATTTGTGGTAATTATGATGTGACTCAGTAATCATTTCCTTGAGATAGAGAGATTTGCCAAATGTGATCACAATCTAAAAGAAAGAAAGCTGGCTAATTGGATGTTGGGTCTTTGCATTTGCATTCTACTCTGCCTTCCAAAACCCACAAAGGCAACCCCAAAAGCAGCTTCATGTTTTGTGATAGACAGACAAGCATGCACACAGCTCAGGGCCCTGAGGCATCTATGAATCCTGAAAAGCCCTGACAGGAGAACAGCACACCTGCCATCGGCTGCATCCGACTCCCCTAAGGCCTGAAGACAATATCTCCTCTCACCCATCTTACCCCAGGGTTATCATGGTCGTGGCCTTCAGCGATGCACACAAGGCGTGGCAACAACAGTAGATGAAAAAAAAGAAAAAAAAACAATGGGGCAGTATTACTTTTTTCTGTATCTGTTCTCTCCCTAGCTGTAAGGAACTCATTCATTGGCTTCTAACAAAATGCAGGAAGAAGATAGATAATGCAGTAGCTATATTGCATTCGAATGACCAGTTACATGGACAGGACATGCTTTCTGTGCAGAGAAGTCTGTGCATATGCTTTCCACAATACACATATTTGCATTAACCTAAAATATAGTCTGTATGAAACATATTTACCANGAACTCATTCATTGGCTTCTAACAAAATGCAGGAAGAAGATAGATAATGCAGTAGCTATATTGCATTCGAATGACCAGTTACATGGACAGGACATGCTTTCTGTGCAGAGAAGTCTGTGCATATGCTTTCCACAATACACATATTTGCATTAACCTAAAATATAGTCTGTATGAAACATATTTACCAAGATCTGAGTTGAAAGGTGAATTTAACCTCATGGGCCAAGTAAAAGGGATATCACGTTGTTTACCAGTTTCCCATTCTTTCCTCTAATCCTCATAAAATAATGTTTTCTCGTAGATTTTTCACACACTACCTTCAAGTTTCTCACAGCTACCAACTAATAAACTATACAATCAGTAATGATGGTAAAATTAAGACCATCAGCCTGGTGAATCATATATAACACGCAGACCCAAAGGACACTCCAGGACAAGAGAACTTTTAACTTCAGGCCATCTCAAGGACCACCAATAAGATAAAAGTCTTGCACTGGTTGAAACCGCCTGCTTGAGTGACATTATTCCCTACAAATACAATTAAAAGCTTCAGTTCCTTTTTCCAGCTACTTGTCTCACATTTCATAAATCTCTATACTGCACTATCAGTCTCAAGAAAACATAAAAAATTGGCAAACTGATCTGTTCTATTAATAAGTGGAAATTATGAATTCATTGAAAATATAGCTCTAAAAATATCAAAAATACTATTACATTTGTTCATTTAAGATATTTTATTAAGAGTATATATCAAGAATACTATATATTAGGGAAGGATTTCTTAAATAGAACACAAAACTCACAACTCATAAAAAACCCATGAAATCATATGTATATGAAATATGCATTATATGCTTACATGTATATACTTACACATGTGTATTAAATCACATCACAGAAATCTAAACTAAGAAAAAGACAAGGCAAATATCTAGAGATAATTTCATAACATATAACAGGAAAACACTGATGCTCAGAACACATCAGTATACTTTTTGTTTCTTTCTTTTTTTTTTTATTATTAATTTTTATTTTTTTTAGTTTGTTTTGCTTTACAATACTGTACTCATTTGGCCATACATTGACGTAAATCAGCCATAAGTGTACCTGAGTTCCCAATCCGGACCCCCTCCCTTCCCCCTCCCTCCCCACACCATCCCTCCAGATCATCCCCACTCATCAGTCCCAAGCCTTCTGCATCGAACCTAGACCGGCAATCCATTTTCCTTATGATATCATACATGTTACAATGCCATATTCCCAAATCCTCCCACCCTCTCCCTCTCCCACAGAGTCCAAAAGGCTGTTCTGCACATCTGTGTCTCTCTTGCTGTCTCGCGTACAGGTTTAACACCACCATCTTTCTAAATTCCATATATATGTGTCAGTATACTGTATTGGTGTTTTTCTTTCTGGCTCACTTCACTCTGTATAATTGGCTCCAGTTCCATCCACCTCATTAGAACTGATTCAAATGTATTCTTTTTGATGGCTGAGTAATACTCCATTGTGTTTGTTTCTTTGATTAGTTACCCTTTCTTTGTGTACCATATTACTAAGAATTTAAAGCAAGACCAAGTCACATCTGCTTTCTAATACAAGTTTTGAGGTTTTACACAAAATTCTATGTGAGCAGCCAACCCAGATGAATAACTATTTTGAAGGGAAAAAACGGTTCATTTAGTAACTACAGAGTATGGTTTTCCACTTAATCACTAGTATTTGCATGGCTTTCAATAAAAGTCTTAAAAATATTTTCATGCTCAGAGTACATAAAGAGTTCCATTAACAAATCAGAAGATAACCAAAATCTACTAAAATAATAAGGAGCGTCCCCAGTGACTCAGTGGTAAAGAATCTGCCTGCAATGCGGGATACACAGGAGACGCGGGTTCAGTTCTTGGGTAGGGAAGATTCCCCGGAAGAGGGCATGGCAACCCACTCCAGTATTCTTGGCAGGACTATCCCATGGACAGAGGATCCTGGCAGGCTATTGTCTACGGTGTCACAAAGCGCTGGACACAACTGAAGTGAATGAGCACGCAATGGAACGGCAAACAAAGAAAATAATCGATATAGAGAGAAAGATGCCAAAATAGCCAACAAAATGCTTTCAAAAGACATTCAACCTCACAAACTAAAAGGAAAATAGAAATTAAAGTAATTTATATTAATGCCACAAGTTTAGCAATAAAGCAAATCTCTGCAACTACCAAGTGCTGGTAAGAATGCAGAGATGTGGAAGTCCTTGCACAATGCTAGTGGAATTAATAAAAAGAAGGTGAGAGGGAACTTGATGGACAATTTCACCACATTAGAAAAATTTTAAGTATGCATGTTGCTAAAAAAAATGAGTATGCATAAACTATGATCCACTCAATACAGTTTAGAAAAAGTGAGAACTTGCTCAAAAAAGATAAAAAAACACTTTTACTGTGGTACTATTTATAATTGCAATAAAACTATAAACAATCTAAAAGTTCATGGTTACGGGAATTTTACATAAAATATTGTTATATGCTAGACTAATATACATGAATTAAAATGAATAATTTTATATTTTTATATCTCAAAAACATGTTGAGTCAAAAAGGAAATAACAATATTAAGTATAAGGTCATTTATGTAAATATATGAAAACATAAAAACAGAGTCTTGGTCACGTAACTATTCCTGATATTTATTGCTACAGAAAAAAACCAACCCAAAACTTCGATGGCTTGATACAATATCATTTATTTTGCTATACTATAGGCATAACTATGTTTCCCTAAAAGCCATATGCTGAAGCTCTAATTCTCAATGTGACTATATTTGGAGTTAGGAAGAAATTAGGACTAAATAAGGCCAGAAGGTAGGATTCTAATCTGACAGGAGGGTTCCAGAGAGTTTACTGGCTCTCTCCACCATGGAGTGCTCAACAAGGAGGCTGTCTACAAGCCAGGAAGAGAGCTCTCACCAGAACCCAACTGTGCTGGCTCCCTGATCTTGGGCTNACTATATTTGGAGTTAGGAAGAAATTAGGACTAAATAAGGCCAGAAGGTAGGATTCTAATCTGACAGGAGGGTTCCAGAGAGTTTACTGGCTCTCTCCACCATGGAGTGCTCAACAAGGAGGCTGTCTACAAGCCAGGAAGAGAGCTCTCACCAGAACCCAACTGTGCTGGCTCCCTGATCTTGGGCTTCCAGCCTCCAAAGCTGTGAGAAAATTAATTTCCATTGGTTAAGCCACCCAGTCTGTGGTATTTTGTTATGGCAGCCCAAGCTGACTGACACAGCTCACCAAGTGCAAGCTGGGTAGGCCTTGATGGGGACATCTCATTTCCACTCCACTCAGCATCAGCTGGGAGGCTCAAAGGCTGGAGGCACCAATCATCTGAAGACTCAGTCACTCACCTGTCTGCCACCTGGTGGTGGAAGAGCTGGGGCTGCTTGGGGACGTCTGTCTACCTCTATGTGGTCTATAGATGTGAGCTCTCCAGCTCAGCCTGGTACCTTCAGCTTTTTTTTTTTTTTTTTTTTGGAGTTGGGGGGAAGGTGTGAAGGAGGGAGTTGAGCAACACAATTTATTATCTTAGAGTTCTGAATTCCATAAGTCTGACACAGGTCATAAGTCACAACACGCTTCACTTAGAGTAATGGCAAGGATGAGTCCTCCTGGAGGCTCTGGGGAAGGATCCATTTTCTTGCCTTTTCTAGCTTCTGAAGGCCACCTACACTGCCTGGCTCATAACACCCCCTCATGTTACTCCAGTCTCATATTCATCATCACATTTCCTCCTTCTTCCTCTGACTTCTGCTGCCTCTCACTTATGAGGACCTCTTTGATTACACTGGGCCCACCCAGATTATCAAGGATAATCACATCTGCCAAACCTCTTTACCCATGTACTATAAAATTCACAAGATCTGGTGGAAAAAAAACATGGGTGTATTTGGGGAGTCATTATTCTTTAGCTGAACTTCTTACCCATCAACTCAGAGCTCTCATCCCATGAGGGAGAAAGTCAGGTAGAAACTGCGTAATTTTTGATGACTTTGCTCGACGTTGAAGTCATGCACTGTCCCTTCAACTCTGTTCTAATTGTCAGCAGTGAATACAGCCAGGCTTTACTCAAATGTAAGGAGTATGAAACATTTTGCTGTTGTGTTGCTGTTGTTTAGTCACTCAGTCATGTCCGACTCTTTGTGACCCCATGAACTGCAACTCACCAGGCTCCTCTATGCATGAGATTCTCCGGACAAGAATACTGAAGTGGGTTGCCATTTCCTACTCCAGGGGATCTTCCTGACCCAGGGATCAAACCTGCATTGCCTGTAAGTCTCCTGCATTGTAGGTGGATTCTCTACCACTGAGCCACTGAGAATAACCCAGTTTAAAAAAAAAAAAAGATGAAATTACTTTGCCAACTAAGGTCCGTCTAGTCAAGGCTATGGTTTTTCCTGTGGTCATGTATGGATGTGAGAGTTGGACTGTGAAGAAGGCTGAGTGCCAAAGAATTGATGCTTTTGAACTGCGGTGTTGGAGAAGACTCTTGAGAGTCCCTTGGACTCCAAGGAGATCCAACAAGTCCATTCTGAAGGAGATCAACCCTGGGATTTCTTTGGAAGGAGTGATGATAAAGCTGAAATTCCAGTACTTTGGCCACCTCATGCGAAGAGTTGACTCACTGGAAAAGACTGATGCTGGGAGGGATTGGGGACAGGAGGAGAAGGGGACAACAGAGGATGAGATGGCTGGATGGCATCACTGACTCGATGGGCGTGATTCTGAGTGAACTCCGGGCGTTGTTGATGGACAGGGAGGCCTGGCATGCTGCGATTCATGGGGTCGCAAAGAGTCAGACACAACTGAGCGACTGAACTGAACTGAACTGATAGTTGCTTTACAATGTTGTGTTAGTTTCTGCTGTATAGTGAAGTGAATTAGCTATATGTATACATATATCCCCTCCTTCTTGGACCTCCTTCCCATTGTATCCTGATAGGAGAAATATAAACATTTTGCATATATTTTAGAACCATCAGTATATGTGTGTGCCAAGGAGGAGGTGGCTTATGTGTGTGTTTTGTGTACATGCAAAATTTAAAGATGAACTGGGCACACACTGAATTCTTGATAGTGATTGCGCCAGTGGAGGAAATGAACAGAACCTGCAAAATAACCCACGTTTTTTCACATTAATCTTTAATATCTTAATATTTTAGTTGAAAGTTAAGAATTTTAGTGATGCATATTAATAAGTGTCAGTCTGAGGAGGTCTGGAATAGTGCAGCTGGTAGGTTAATTGTATTGACAGACCCAATTAAAGGTCTCCCTACATTCATACCTTCTAAACTACCATTTAATACCCCTCCCATCAAAGGCAGAGTCTGTTTCTCAAGTCCTTGAACTGGGCTGGCCTTGTAACTTAGTTTGTTTAATATGAAACAGTGAGTTTAATGTGCTAGTTTTGAGACATGGTTTTAGGAGACCTTGCACACTTCTGCCTTCTTTTAGATGCCTGCATTCAATCACAAGAACAATCCTGAACTAGCTTATTAGGGGATGACAGGCCACGAAGAGCCTAGGTGAGTCAGCCCAGCTGTGGCTATTACAGATCAGCCAATCCTTGCCCCTTATCAAGCTGATAAACCAGCTGACCACTGTGAAAATAGGACCACAGACCCAAAATAGAGTTTCTTATGCTAAGTTCCATGCCATCAAAACAAGACTTAATTACAGTTTCAGTTCTCCCAGAAATGGAATGGGAAATCAGTCAATCAGGTAATTCCTGATGAGCACTAGTTATGTAAGTGACCTGATTGACCTCTGCCATCCCCTAAAAGCCACTAAACTTATAATAATCAACTTGCTTTTCTGTCTTGTAGAACTTCCTTCTTCCTGCTTTCTTCTGCTATTAAGGTCTTTCATTTTGTTCAGCTCCTCAGAGCTCCTTTCTATCTGCTAGAATGCATGCTGCCCAATTAAAATCAATTTTGTTAAAATATGCTCTTAAAGTGCCTCAGTTTATTTTTTAACACCATACATGCATGAACATCTCATGTAATCCCTGTACTTCTTAGAAATAATAAATGTTGTAAGCAATCAAATTTTGAACTGATATGTTACACAGTTAATACAACCTGATATAAAATGCTTGTTACTGTTCTCTAAGCTTTTCTATATTTTACATTTATTTATTTATTATTACTTTTCCAAAATTAAATGGAAAAAAGTGGAATAGAAAGAAAATTGAAGATACATTGATGGAAGGCTCAAAACCTAAAATGGCAATTGGTTTCTTATTTTGACTGCCATGAATAACAAAATTTCACAGGTACTTATAATGCTTTTTGTATTTAGGAGGAGGACTTTGGGGGTAATTAAAATACTACTATTGAGTATAGCAAAACAACCAAAGCACATTAATTATAACAAGAAAATTGCACACTAAAAAATGCATACTTGTTGATATGTTACTTTGATCCAAGAAATACAAAATACTTACAGTAATTAATCTTCATTTATTCCCTGGGATGAAATGAGTATTACATTCAATAATAGACAGTTGCTATTTTTATTTTGTCTATTAAATAATGGCAGTTTAAAACAAACAAAAAAAAGTAGTGAAAGATCAATGAAGTAGGAAGTTCCTAAATTTTTTTAGCCCAAATTGCTCAGATTTTTCCAAGGAGATTCAATAATAGGAATCTTTTTACTCATTGTTATGGATTGAATATTTGTGACCCCTGCCCCTGCCCCACAAATTCATATGCTGAAGCCCTAATCCCCAACAATGCCAGTGTGATGGTATTTGGAGGAGAATATTTGGGAGATAGTTTGGTCATAAGGGTGGTGCTCTCATGAATGGGATTAGTTCCCTTATAAGAAGGGAAAGTAGCCAGAGCCTCCCTCTCTCTGCCATGTGAGGATACAGCAAGACTACCATCCATTAATTATGAAGAGATTCCTTCATCAGAATGTAACCATGCTGGCATCTTGATCTCAAACTTTCTAGCATCAAGAATTGTGAGAAATAAACGCCTAGTGTTTAAATGCCCCAGTCAATGGTATTATTATACCACCTGAACTGACTAAGACACTCATCCAGTAACCTTTATACATACTAATCCTTAAAAAACAACAAAACTATGTGAAGAAATTTATATTATATTTATAGTTTGGTGATTTATTAAAACTACATAGACATTTTCAATATTGAAAGAGAGATTTTAATTGTTCATTTCACTACAAATGAGACAGTATGTGTTTATAATTTTGCACAACTACTGCAGTTTCACTTAATTTTATCCTTTTCAAAAGAGATATCTTTCTGTTAATAACTAAAAATAATTATATTGCTTGGTGCAACTCTTCCTATCAAGAGACTCAGCAATGAGAGGGAAAATCTTTCATCAGACCAGGTGACCTAACGTTTGGTTTGAAAAAATATAAGTGTATATACCTATATGCACACATTGACCTGGAAGTCATTTTTCAAGGGTATCTATAAGGCTCATCACATCAAGCAGATCAAAATTAATTGTCAAGAGAGGCAGCTATTATGGTTCTGTCCTCTTGGACCAATACACATAAAGACAATGGTTGAAAATCAATAATGTCACTAGGTCAAGGGCACTTGACAGTACAGAACCAATAAATGCTCTTCGTCCATATTTACACAGAGCTGATCTTCAAAAAAAAAGTGATTTCCAAAGTCATAATCTCTACTCATGTGAAAATCTCAAGGCTTTTGTAGAAGTTACTATCCAGTACATATTTCTGCTGTCAGACTACTTCTGTCACTGCATTTAAACCATGAAGTGCATTTGCTGCTGATTCGACTATTATGGCAGGAAAATGACCTGTAAAGTTCTTTTGAGGAGCCTGGCATTTTGCATATATTATAAAAATACAAAGAGGAGGAAAATGTGTTAAAAATGAAGTTTATGAAAAGTCATCTAACTAAACTTTACATTTCATAGAATACAGAAACTGCCTGATTTGTCAGACTGAAAAGCGGGGCTGTGGGGGTGGGAGAGAAACCTGTCAAGGCAAAAAAAAAAAAAAAAAAATCTCCATATTCTTATATTTTCAAGGGCAGTTGTCAACCTTTTTCTCTACCTACAAAATCTTGATGGTAAGTGACAAAGTAGAAAATGTGTCAAACTATATTATTTGACCTCTTTTTGGTGGTTCGGATGTGCAAAGAACTTAATAGATTGGAACATACGCTTTATTTGGGAGTGGGGGGTGAAGAGTGATAAATGTGTGTGGACTGAGTTTTGAGAGCAATCTGCACTTGAAAGTGATGACAAAAGCCTCAATTTTTTATAAGTTCTCTAAAGGAAGAGACCTTGGTTTCTGGGAAGGAGGTTAGAATTATGTCCCTCATAGGTAGCGGTGAATATCTATGCTTAATTCACAGCAATCAAATACTTGACTAAGAGACAAAATTTCTGAGTCTGGACCTGGTGCCAGAATATTTATCAACACCAAGTGTCTCTCATCACTGATACCGTAAAACAAACAAACAAAAAAATCACTTGGGGGCTGAAAGGCGCTGCTATTTTCCACATCAAGACATTTTGCCAAGAGGTTGCACAGGTATAGAGGTCAGGAACAGCCTTGTTCCTATTCTCAGTTTTCCTAAATTGAGGGATTAGAGGAAGGAAAGGCAATTAACCATTTCACTTTTGATCATTAATAAATGTGTCATTAAATGGGTGTGGGTGTGTGTGCACACACGCACACACACCAGTTGACTGATCAGAAATCAAACCCACGGTCGTGTTTCCTGACCCAGAATGGGAATTTTTATTCCTTAATCATATCCCCCTGGCTGCTTCACTGACCAGCTTCAGTGTGAGATTCAAGGCAAGCACATTATTTACAAGAATTAAAGAGCTTGGGGAGTTGGATGGCGGAAGGAGGACATTTTTTTTCACAGCAGCAATCACAAGCATCAATACAGCTAAAAGTCAGTCTGCATTTCCATCAAAACCTCCTGATTTGCAGCCATTTATAACTTGGCTATAAAAATTACTCCTAGGCTGCAATTCAGCAAATAGTGCCTCAGCTGAGGGGAAAATTGTCCCCTCTTGGTAGCTGTTGGCCTATTTGGATTTACCTTTTGTTTTAGTGATTTGAGGGAAATACACAGTTATTTGAAAGATGCTCTTTAAATGTAACCCTCAGGAGGAGAAAATGTTCCCACTTTAAAGTATTCATTTGTATTTCCACCTCTGGCAAAAGGAGTGACTTTGACTATACAGTTTAATCCTGTTGTGGTCCCAATTATTTTTGGCATTTCCAGAAAGCGAAGACAATGGGCAAAGCCTTCCATTCAGAGGCAGTTAGTCAGCAGAAAGGCTTTAAATGCTTGTGAGGTTTGTATTCCCCGAGCCACCTCGAAGGACAGGCTGTTGACTGTTGTCTCAGAAGTAATTTCCTCCTATAAAGACCGAATCAGTATGATAGCACTGAAGAGCTCAGCATTTTTAATTGCCTCAAGGTGCTTCTTTGCAGGGAAGGGATAAGCTCAGGAGGATCAAATAAGGAAGGAAAACTTGGCTTAGCCTCCCAGATGCATGCGATCCTTTTCTCCTCTCATCACTTTGACATCTGTGCTTTTCCTCTTTCCCCACAACCCACCCCCCACCCCCCCTGCCAAGAAAGGGACGTGCTCTTCTCTACCATTAAGGAGAGGTGATGACTAGGGCCCAAGTCAGATGTTCCTGACCTGTTTTTGGAGCCCCGTTTGCCCTTGTCTTTGCATTTAAGAGAAGTCTGGCAGCTGGCAGCATTCTCTGCAGCCCCATGCTAAGCCACATGGCCAGCTGGGGTGCTTCTGAATGGAAAAACTATAAGATTGAAAGTGCACTGGGGAAGAATAAACCCTCGGTGCTTAAGTCACGGGAGGAAGAATGTGACAGTTGGCACTAGCATCTTGACTCTAAAGAGTAACTGGGGTTCCTGCTGGGAGATCTGTGGAATTCCTCGACGCAGGAGCAGGTGGTCTTCGAACTCAACTTTCTGGGAGTGGAAAGATATTTATGTTATTCCCTCTCATTCATCAACTTGGGGTGTATACCCCTTTAGACTCTTGAAACTCAACATTTTATCTTTTTAAAATGTCCCTGGGAGAGGGGACTACTTCCATTTTGCCAATGAAGAAAAGCACAGATAGAAAAGCCAGCTGATGTGTTCTCTGAGCGAAAGATGGAATTACATCTCCCATGTCCCCATTTGAGACTTTAGCGATTCTGGCCTAGGGAATGGGGAGGAAGGCCAAAATCCTCTTTAAATCATTTGTGAAGTGAAGTTGCTCAGTCGTGTCCGACTCTTTTTGACCCCATGGACTGTAGCCTACCAGGCTCCTCCGTCCATGGGATTCTCCAGGCAAGAATACTGGAGTGCGCTGCCATTGTAAGTTCTCATAAAAAATAAAATAAGACATTTTAAGTCTTTGCACATGGAGTCCAGCACTCAGAGCATGACACAGGCCCCTGGCCTGGGACTCACACATTTGAGAGCTCATTCTGTAATGTCTCCTATAGTTATGTGCACATGCCCACCCAGAATCTCTGCCCTGCCCCCTTCAAGACCATTAACCAAGTATCTCCCAGCCAAGCAATTTCTAACTGCTCCAGACTTTCCCTCATCTGTCTTGCAGCATGAGGGAAGCAAACACATACATCCTTGGGGCCAAGCCGTGGAACAGGGATGGCTGTTTTCTGGAGATGAGGATAAAGCTTGGCCATGTAGGACAGAGTGTCCACACGTGTGTGCAAACCCCTCTGCAGAGCAGGACAAGGCAAGATGGGGAGTGAAGAAGGGCCGGTGTGTACAGGGCTGTTTCTCTGTCACAGCTCTGTGTTGTACACACAAGTCCAAGAGTTCTCAATTCAAAGTTGGTCTTCTAGGGTGTTATGAAAGTATGTGCACCAAAGTAGAAGAGAGATAGATATAAAAACATTTTACTTATCAGTTTATGAGTCTGATATAAAACTTTAAATTACTTATGTAGGCCTATGGTATATGGGCCTCCACTTGGACTCTTACTTTAGAGTCTTTGAAGGTTTAGATGGACCTGGGGCAAAACCACACAAAAGATGAGCTGATCTGTGCCCAGAGTTGCCATGAACATATGTATATGTGAGTCTCATTCTATTTCACTTTTTTTCATTCAGTTGAAGTCATATGCATATACTCTACAATGCTAATTGCCCAGAAGCATACCTGTCATCTTATTTCACTTTTATCAGTTTCTAGTTCCTCTGTATCTTTCTTTTCCTGCTCACTCACATTTCTATTTTTTTTTTAATTTTAAATTACCATCAGAATACTATAAAGTGATTATCCTTCATTGACATTTCTACTTATCCCTCCCATACTCTCTCTGGTTCATTCTGAAATTCTAAGATTCTTTAAAATTTCTCCAATGGTATTTATTATTCTATCTCCACAAGTCATAATTAAATTTATGCTGCTCTGTGATTATATCAAAATGAAAACTAACCATAAGCACATACACTAACATGAAGCCTTTAAGAGGCTTTTGTTTTTTCACTCTTTTTCCTTGCTGGTCCATTTCCAAATGCAGGGTTTTGCCAAGTTATTTTAGTTTCAGGCTATTGAGCTTTTAATTATTGTATGTCCTTTCCAATCCAAGAATGCTTACTTACAGAATCGCATCTAGAAGACAAAAATCTAGCTTCCTATCCTCTCCACACATAAAATCAGATTCCACTTGGTTTAAAGATTAAGCATATTGTGAATCCTGTTTATAATGTCCTGACAGAGCCTTTGAAACACTTTGTCAGGTGGAACTATAGACCCTGAGAGAAAGGAAAGGAAAGAGAGCGGTGGCTAGAATGAGGGGACACGGAATGGAGGCCAAAAACACACTAGAGGGCAGGACAAGCGGAGAGCTGGGGCTCAGGGCACACAGGGAAGCCAAACACAGCAGTAGGGAGGTGTCCATCCACAACTGGGGGTCGTTCCAAAACCAGATGTAAGGGAAATGCAGGCAAACAAAGCTAGACAACTGGGAGGGCAGCAGAAGCCGTCAGGTGAACTGCACACTTCTGTGCGGAAGCCAAGAAGAAAGCAGTACCTCAGTCTCCACCGCTGGGACATCCCTGGAACTTCAAATGCAGGGGGCCCAGGTGGATCCCTAGTCATGGAATCCACATGCTGCAACTAAAAGACCCCACATGCCACAATTAAGATCCAGCACTATCTAAATATTTTTTTTTCTTTTTAATTTTCAGCACAGAGCAAAAGACACTAATTCCTCATATCTCTATAACACTTGACAGGTTACAAAGCACTTTCATGTATAATATGAAGCTTAATCCTCATGCATGATAAATTATGGATTATTAACCCCATTTACAGGTGAAAAAAAAAAACTGACGCTTACAGAGTTTCCTTGTCTGACACAGTGTAAACCTAAAGGAGGGAGAGGCAGTTCTTGAGCCTAGGTCTTCTGATGCCCAATGCAAATGCATGCTCTTCTGTGACACCACAAGGCTTCTAACTCAGCATGCACGCCACACGTGGGTTATGATGACAGCTCTCAGCTCACAGAGTGATGTTCAGACTTTCTGGATGCCCTTTTGTTACTTGCTGCAACTGGGGTGGGAGGAGTGAGAAGAACCTTAATACCCCTTCTAGTTGTCATTTCTCCAACAGCCGTTTATGGCAGTTCCATGAGTCTGACCTCTGGCAGAACCCTAGACACATCATGCCAGCACTGAATTTATGACAGTCCTAACTACTGCCATCCAATCTGCTAACCTGTGCAGAGCACAGACATCAGGAAATATGTCTCTCTGTAAATACAATGCAGGGGAACTTATTTGTTGTGGCAGCAAGGAGCAGAAAAGGACATTGCTCTCAGGGCCCCAAGGGGAGAAAAAAGATGGTGTATGATGTAAGGTAAGATATTAATCATGTCTGACACCTCTGGATAATCAGCTGGAGTTATCCTTGGGAACAACTGCTTTTCAAGGATGGAATGAGAGAATAATAAATGGGGAGGGACTTATCAAATGAGATGGCCTAACCTGATAAGATACTGAACTCTATAGCTTGGCATGCTTCCTGGAAATCTGGCTGGCAATTAAATTCAAGAGTTGGAGGGTTGTCAAATGGTTGTTAATGTTTTGTTCAACATTCATCTCATCTGCACCAGAGTCATCCCAGTAGAAACTCAAAGTCTGAGTTCAGGAGACCTACCATCAGTCAAAATTATTATCCTCAAGATCTGTAGCTTTGTGAAGCATTTCTTGTGTTTCCTAGAAAAGGCTGCCACCATGGGCACATCTCCAAGCAAGCTCAGGCAGCGGTGGAGCTTATTTCTGCCTGGGTAGAGATTACCTCACTGAAGAATGCCTGACAAATGATGAAACACAAGCTCCCAGATGGCAACCTGGTGCCACACAAAGGACACAACAAAACATGATCCATGAAGAGTCTAGTCAAACTGCAACTACATCAATCATTTAGAATTAATGCCAAAGTCCACCTGTACTCACACATCTGAAAACCTTACTTACCCAACCCTCTTGAACTTGAAAGGATTAAAATATATTTAAAGTGGAGTCATGTCTTTCACAGAATTCTTCATTTCCTTTGCTACGAATCAGTTGTGATTTTTATTTTTAATAAAAAATGATCTAGAACTATGTAGTCCTCTACATTTCACCAAGAGTTTTTGTCATTTCAATTTTCACAACAATGCATTTTATTTCAACAAGCCCTGACGAGTCACCTGCTTTGTGTCAGTCTCTCTTCCAGGCACCAGGAAATGCAAAGATGAGGAAGCTAAGAAAGCGGCCTTGAAATACCCAGAGTTTAAGGAGAAAGACAAATGCATAAGTAGGGTTTATTATGTTATAAAGGCTGTGACAAAAATATGAGCATAATAATATGTGAACACAGACGGGGTCAAGTGACTTTGCAAGGTCATACCTTTGAAATGTGGTGGAGGATAGAAAGGAACCATGACTTCTAACTTAAATCTGGAACAATTTCTACTGTACCAAAGCTACCTTCTTATGTCAACCATACTCTTAGCCTTTCATTGAACTTCCTTTCAGTGACTTACAAATCATGATTTATAAAAATTGTTCATTTGCTCTCTTTTGCACCTGTCCCTCAGAGACCTTTCTCCACTTAAATCCATACACTGATTTTATTTCTCAGTCTTAGCCACTAAGTCCCAGTGGCCATGCTTGACTTTTTTTGCCCTTCAGGTTTTAACAAGATTCAGCAGCTTCACTGAATCAAGAAATCCTCTTCTTCTCATTTGCTCTTACCTTCCATGCACTATCTTCTATTTGGGCTCTACCAGGTGTCACAGTTCTTGAACAAGCACAGCTCAGCCACAGAAACAGAATTCTTTAAGGCAATCACCATAAAGGAGGTTCTACATTCGTTCTAATGGTGCTGTGATTGTTCAGAGTCACATCATATTAGGAACTTTTCTTTTAGAACTACATTTGGCATTTGCAATTCCTTTTGCTTTGAATAGTTGTAATGGTGGCAAAACTTCAGCCTTCTGATGCTGGCTATGATTTTTGCAAAAAAACAAAGATATAGCTACTTAAGATAATTCTATTTGTACTCAAAACAAGTTATTACCTTAATTAATTGATATTTGCTCTCAATAGTGGTTCATACATGGACTCAATGAGTAATTCTGATATTTTTTGAGCAACATTACTATGACTGGAACAGAAATATAACCTTCTATGGTGATTTATTTATGGAGGTACATCAGTCCAAGTGAGGCTTCCCAGGTGGCTCAGTAGTAAAGAATCCAACTACCAATACAGGTGATACAGGAGAGGCAGTTTCAGTCCCTGGGTAGGGAAGATCCCCTGGAGGAGGAACTGACAATCCACTCCAGTATTCTTGCCTGTAAAATCCCATGGACAGAGGTGCCTGGCAGGCTACCGTCCATGTGGTTGCAAAGAGTTGGACGCAACTAAGCACACACACACACACACAGAGAGAGAGAGAGAGAGAGAAATCTAATTTAATATATTTATTATTAGTATAAATAGAACATTAAGTTTTCTCTTCTTACATTTTTGATTGTATTGCTTTCAACTGTAAAAAATGTACTGAAAGAAATGTATAAATTTCCAAGATAAGTTTTTCAAGTAACACCTATTTGGAAATATGAAATCTACACTATTTGTCAAAGTATGTGTTATAATCTTAGATTAATGCTTTGTGTACAACATTTATGATATCCCTAGAAGTCTGAGGGACCTCTCAGAGCCAAGAATGCTAAAAACTGGGAGACTGCCTCCTGGGAACAAGCCCAAGTCTCCCCTGCACCCTGCCCACTCTGAAGCTATCAACACAAGATCCTCTGTTTTATTTCTTTTTCACATTGGCATTCTGGTTACATTTTGTATAAAGATGAAGTTTGCTGCTAAATCAATTTTGAAAGGCACTACTTTGCATATAAATACTGCGCTTTTCACCACCCACGTATCTCATGTAGTTACATTTTTTACTTATTTATTTCATTTTATTTTACTTTGCTAAGTTACTTCCCTGGGGCTAATGCTGATTTTAAAGTGATGAGAATGTTCTGGGTTTCAACCAGATTAAATATGTAAAGATTCAAATGCAAAAATGTCTGTTCTGATACTGAAGAGTGACAGAAATCAGTTTAACATCTCACTGAATATTAAGAATTTCAGTAAAAGGCATTCAGGTTATATGGTAAAGGTATAGCAAAATAGTTTCATGATTAAAAGATGATTCAAGCCCAAATACCAACTAGACTAGCAATGAGGTACTTAAAGCTTTCTGGATACTACTTACATACCTACTAGATTGGGCAAAATTCAGAATTCTGTCAACAACAAATATGGAGCAATAGGAACTCTCATTCTCTGCTGGTAGGAATGTAAAATGGTACATCCATTTTGGAAGACAGTTTGGCGGTTTCTTGTTAAACTAAGCCTGCTTTTACCATACAATCATGCAAACATGCTTCTTGGCATTTTCCCAAAGTTGGAAACTGACATCCATATGAAAATCTGCACACCAATGTTTATATCAGCTTTACTGATACATGACAAAACATGGACAAAGCCAAGATGTTCTTCAGAAGGTGAATGGATAAAACAACTGTGGTACATCCAAAATGAAATATTCAGTTCAGTTCAGTCACTCAGTCGTGTCCGACCTTTGCGACCCCAGGAATCGCAGCACACCAGGCCTCCTTGTCCATCACCAATTCCAGGAATTCGCCCAAACTCACGTCCATCGAGTCGGTGATGCCATCCAGCCATCTCATCCTCTGTCGTCCCCTTCTCCTCCTGCCCCCAATCTCTCCCAGCATCAGAGTCTTTTTCAATGAGTCAGCTCTTTCCATGAGGTGGCCAAAGTACTGGAGTTTCAGCTTTAGCATCAATGTTGATTCTGGATTATAGTAAAAGTTGTGTTTTGAAATTTTTAGTTGAAAAATAACAAAAAGGACTAGGAATATTGATAGGATTATTGTGAGTCATGTTGATATGTCTAGTTGTGGCATATCGCCAAGGAGAGTATTACGCTCTTGTTGTGCCTGAAGTCCGAGTCCCCAAAACTGAGAGAATAAAACGTCCACAGCAATGCAAAAGCAAAAAGGGGTTTATTGCTAGCCCGAGCTAGGGCTCAAACCGCATCCAGCACAGTGGAGTCGGGCAAGAGCCCCCAGCCCTGAATTACAGTAATATTTATAGGTTTGGAACAAAGACAAGGAGTTACCAAGGGCGGATTGGTTACAAGAGTTTCTTGCATCTTCTAATTGGCTAAATTTTCGCACACGCGGGCTTTCTTGGGGTGGTCCATTAAGTTCTGATAGGCTCAGACCAGGCTACAGGGACCATGCTGATTGGTCAAGTCCTGGCCCCTATGGAAGATGATCCCAGTTCCTCCTGGGCAATTATTCAGCTTCTTGATAAAATGGAACTTAGGCCTTAAAGCCTGTCATGGTGTATGTTAGGTCCCAACACTCTCAATCTCTAACTTAAAAAGGTTAGCACTGATATAGCTTCTTAACGATTTTATAGTATTGATGCAGATCATTTTTCAAAGTATTTTAGTGGGACTAGTTCAAGAACAATGGGCATGAAAGTATGATTCAATCTGCAGATTTCTGAACATTGACCGTAATATAAGCCTGGTCGGGTTGAGATGAGGGTTATTTGATTTAGACGACCCAGGAGTGCATCTGTTTTTAGTCCTAAGGAAGGCACAGCTCATGAGTCCAATACATCTTCGGAGGAAATTAATATTCGAATTGTTATCTCTATAGATAACACAACTCAGTTATCTACTTCTAGTAGTCGTAGTTCCCCTGGCTTTAATTCCAATGTTGGAATTATATAGGAATCGAAGCTTAAGTCTTCATAGTCTGTATACTCATAACTTCACTATCATTGATGTCCTATAGTTTTTACTGTAAGGGATGGATTATTAATCTCATCTATTATATGTAGAATTCACAGAGATGGATTCTTCAAAGGTATGGTATGGTGGGGGGCATCCGTTTAATCACTCTAAATTTGTTGTGGTTAAATCTACAGTCAGGACTTCTCGTTTAGATGTGAATGCTTCTCAGATAATGAAAATTATTAGTATAACTGCCGTTAGGGAGATGAATGAGCCTATGGATGAATTGGTGTTTCATAATGTATAATTGTCTGGGTAATCAGAGTATCGTCATGGTATACCAGATAGTCCTAAGAAATGTTGTGGGAAGAAAGTTATATTTACACCTACAAATCCACCAAAGTGGATTCATGTGGTATTGAGGGTATAGCCTGAGAATAATGGAAATTAAAGCACAAATCCTCCTATAATAGCAAATACAGCCCCTCTTGATAATACATAATGGAAATATGCGACTACATAGTACATGTCGTAGAGAACAATATCAAGGGAACAATTGACTAGAACAATTCTGGTCAAGCCTCCTACTGTAAAAAGGAAGATGAAGCCCAGGACTCATATCATAGCGGGAGATCATTTGATATTGCCCCATGAAGTGTTGCTAGTCAACTAAAGACTTTTATTCCAGTTGGGATAGCAATAATTATGGTAGCTGATGTGAAGTAGGCCCATGTATTGATGTCTATTCCGACTGTGAACATGTGGTGAGCCCATACAATAAATCCTAGGAACCCAATTGATATTATAGCTCAAACTATTCCTATATACCCCAATGGTTCTTTTTTCCCTGAATAATAAGTCACAATGTGAGAAATTATCCCAAATCTGGGTAGAATAAGAATATATACTTTGGGGTGTCCAAAGAATCAGAATTAGTGTTGGTACAGGAATATTATTCACTGTTAAACAAGTTAGCAAGCCAGGGAAAGACATGGAGGAAATTAAATGCATACTACTAAGTGATAGAAACCGATCTAAAAAGGCTACGTACAATACAACTTCAACTACACGACAATTCTCTAAGAATATGGAAACAGTAAAAATATCAGAGCTAGGGGTTGGAAGAAGAGAAGAATGAATAGACAGAGCACAGATGATTTTCAGGGAAGCAAAAAATAAAAACTTCTGTATGATGTCATAATGATAGATTTATGTTACTCTACATTTGTCCAAATACATACAATCTACAGTGTGCATACACACTAAGTCATTTCAATCATATTTGACTCTCTGCGACACTACAGCCTGTAGCCCACTAGGCTCCTCTGTCCATGGGATTCTCCAGGCAAGAATACGGGAGTGATGGCCATGCCCTCTTCCAGAGGATCTTCCTGATCCAAGAGTCAAATCTGCTTCTCTTATGTCTCCTGCATCGGCAGTCAGGTTCTTTACCACTATTGTCACCTGGGAAGCCCAACATCAAGAGGGAATTGTAATGTAAAGTATGATTACAATGTGTCAATATAAGCTCATCAGTTCTAACAAATGTACGCCTCTGGTGGGGGACACTGATAATGAAGAGGCTATGCGTGTGAGCAGGCAGGGAGTATGTGAGAAATTAATGCATCTTCCCTTCAAACTTCCTGTGAACCTAAAAGTGCTCTAGAAAGATAAAGTCTTCATAAAAAAAATCATAGTAGCATCTCCATCTCTGGAGGAATTCAAAATACGTGAGAAAATTCAACAGCTTTTCCTGGGGATGAGGAGTGAGGGAAAGGGACCACTTAGACCATTAGGAATAGGAGGAAACATCCTTAATCTGCTAAAATGAATCTCCCCAAATCCTCCAGCAAGCTTAATGGTAGGAACATTTGAATTAATTCTTTGAAAGCACATTTCTATTTGACATCAATTTAACTGGTCAGTTCAGTAACAAAAAGAATAACAAATAAGGAATAACAATTGAAAAGAAATAAGTCTGTACTCACTCATTGATCAAGCTCATTAATCAGTGTTCGGATTCTAGATTTCCTTCCTGAAGCCAATATTAAAAATCATCATCATCTGTTTAATCTCAGCAGTGGGTACCCAAGACTCCATTATATAAATCTCTATACTTTATGTCTGGGGTCATTTTTAATTTAAAATTTAATATGTTTTAACTTGAAGGAAGTTTAAGAAAAATACTTGCATCTTACTTAAGCAAAAATAACTACCAGAGTATACCACTCTTTAACATATCCAAATACGACTAAGGGAGAGAAATAATTCCCAATCAGTAATTCTTTAAATGAACATTTAGTAATAGTAATAAAGATCAACTAAAAGAGCATGTGCCACAGATTAAAATAATGCCTAAGAATATTCCCAAGAAAAAGATCAATTTCATGTTTCATGAACTGTCCCTTTGGCCTATGGCTTGTGACATAAAAGTCTGGAACAGAGCTGCCCACATTTGAATATGTGGATTCAGCTTTAAGACACAGAAAGCATGGCTTGTTTTTAGTAAGATTGAAAATAAGTTTTCATTTTTTTGTGGACACTAAAAAATGCAAATAAAGCTAAATCTCTTACAAAGCACTTTAGAATTACAAAGCACTATTAGAATTAAAACATGAAGAAAAGAATAATCTATGAGTTAGCTAACTGTTTTTTCTTCTTAGCAGTCATATACAAATTCATATATACACATATGGAATATGGAAATGTTTTACTAATAGACAAAACACCTTACAAATACATTACCGTCTCACTGACTTCTAGAGCTGTGGTTCACAGTCTGAACTGGAGTGGCTCCTCCACGATGTGTGGCGGGTCCCTGAAAGGAAACTTGGCATGCCCCATTCCCACAGCTAATCACGTCACCACAGTCTCCAAATCTACAGCTAATCATGTCACCACAGTCTCCAAAGAGAGCATTACCTAAGTGATGCAATCCTGAATGAAGGGAAACATTAACCTCCAGCCTGAGGAAAGGTCAAACCCTCATGTCAGAAACACTATCTAAGTTATCAAATTATTATTGGAAGAAATGTGGCCTTCTGCTGCTTCGAACCAGAGAAGATTACAATAGGGTAGACATCTGAGTGAGTGATGCTATACCCTCATTTTACATGACTTGGCTTGCTGCCAATGTTTGTAGTAGTCAGATTTAATTTTCATGACACTATGAAATGTGTGCTGCATGTAAAATATTAATGTAGCACATAATTGGGCCATCTGAAATATCCAAGTTTATGTACACTGATAAATACTGACTTGGTAAAATGCTCTGTGATTCACAGACCACCCCCCAAAAAAATTAAATTTTACTATCTATTCTAATTCCAACTTGCTCAAACTTCCTCTGATGTTTCTGTTCTGTTGATGCATATTAGAAGGACCCAACCAGTTTATAAGAACAAATGCTCTTCTTAGCCATAACCATAGAGTGGATCTAATAATATAGGACTAGATATATTAAAACACCTTATTAGGAAACAGCAATAAAGCTTTCCCTATACTGTAGTTTCTTTGATCCAAAGGTCATCTATCTAAGGGAACCTACTCTCTTCACCCAGTCTGTGTGGGTTTATAACTGACCTGTGAGTTTACACTGGACTTTCTCAAATTTGTGAATAAATAACTACTTCATAGAGCCAGAAGAAAGGGAATGATTATAAATAACGGGGTAGTAACAAGAAACTTTCATCAAGTAAGTAAATTTCCCAACCCTTTCTCACTCTCTGGTCTGAGAATTGTAAAGCATGCAAGAATCAGTTTCAGAACCCTAAAATCTATAAAGAAAAAAGCACAATATTGTGGTAGGGACTTGAAAATTTCTGAGGTTTTCACTTGGATGTTGCTCTTCTTATAGGGTTAAAATTTTCTCATTGATCCTTGATTGGCTTAAGATTTATCTTTTCTATTGTTTTGTTTTCTGCTATCCTCTTTACACACACTTAGAGCCACATCTTGGTAGGCTTTTTACTTGGTGCTTGAGAAGTCCATCTAGAAATGTTTCCCCACCCAGTCAGTTGTCTTCATAGTACATAGGGACACATGGAGTCCCTGCACACAGAGCACATTTTAGACAAGCTTCCATCCTGCTGTGCTGTTTTTCAATTGTGTCCAGCTGTTTGTGACCCCATAGACTGTAGACCCCCAGACTCCCCTGTCCATGGAGTTTTCCAGGAAAGAATACTATATTTCCTACTCCAGAAGATCTTTTGAACCCAGGAATCCATCCCATATCTCTTGAGTCTCCTGAATTGGCAGACAGGTTCCTTTCCACTCCACCATATGGGAAGCTTCTATTAGCAATACATACATGCTGTGTAAGAAAATGCCAAAGAATTTTCAAACTACCGCACAATTGCACTCATCTCACATGCTAGCAAAGTAATGCTCAAAATTCTCCAAGCCAGGCTTCAACAGTACATGAACGGTGAGTTTCCAGATGTTCAACCTGGATTTAGAAAAGGCAGAGGAACCAGAGATTAAATTGCCAACATCTGCTGGATCATATAAAAAGCAAGAGAATTCCAGAAAAACATCTACTCCTGCTTCAGTGACTATGCTAAAGTCTTTGACTGTGTGGATCACAACAAACTGTGGAAAACTCTTAAAGATATGGGAATATCAGACTACCTTACCTGTCTCCAGAGAAATCTGTAT
This sequence comes from Neotragus moschatus, assembly GCA_006410615.1. Lineage (NCBI taxonomy): Eukaryota > Metazoa > Chordata > Mammalia > Artiodactyla > Bovidae > Neotragus > Neotragus moschatus. Next base: position 1,081,840 of record SJYA01001220.1, on the reverse strand, counting down.
GCAGGTCAAGAAGCAACAGTTAGAACTGGGCATGGAACAACAGACTGGTTCCAAATNTCCTGCAAACCAGTCAATTCTAAAGGAAATCAGCCCTGAATATTCATTGGAAGGACTGATGCTGGCTGAAACTCCAATCCTTTGGCCACCTGATATGAAGAACTGACTCACTGGAAAAGACCCTGATGCTGGGAAAGATTGAAGGCAGGAGGAGAAGGGGATTACAGAGAATAAGATAGTTGGAGGCATCACTGACTCGATAGATATGAGTTTGAGCAAGCTCGGGTAGTTGGTGATGGACAGGGAAGCCTGATGTGCTGCAGTCCATGTGGTCACAAAGAGTCAGACATGACTGAACGGCTAAACTGATGTTAAGAAAAATCAGAGTGAAGGGTCGAGTTCTCAGAAATAGGCCCCCTATAGTTGCGCATAGTCCCATGTAAATAAATATAAAATTGTATAAGTTCTCACTGGCAGCATGGCATAATCAACAAACAGTGGCTCTAGACTTTCAAAATATAAATTCCAATACCAGGCTTACCATTTATGAGCTGACAACCTGCCAAAAACACTTTCCTCTTGAGTTTTCCAAAAAGATATTTTCAACCTTCTCCATATCCTCAATATCATAACAGCAAATCCCCCTTCCCTCTCAAACAAGACCCTGTCTCAGACTTCTTAGAGGAAACAGACCCCTCAGCTTCCTGCCCTGCCCCTCCACTAAGTCACTAAAAGATGTACTTTATCTATCTCTGCTTTCCTGTTGCAATGGAAGAAGCTGTGACCTTTGGTAAAAGTACATGACCTTGGCCATGAGACCTATTTCCATCCTCTTCTTTTGAGAACTTCCTCTATCAACTACTGTCTTTTTATGTATGTCTTAAATACTTTCTCTTAAGTATTTTCACATTAGAATGGTGTCACTCAGACTCTTCCTTCTTTACTGAAATACATCACAAATATCTCCATCTGACTATCTTTTCCATTTCACAATCCTATTTCTCAAAAAAGAGATGTCAACCCTCAGACTTTACCATCCTCCTCAATTCATTACAACCTGGATTTCTCTCCTATCACTTCTCTGATAGTGTTTCACCTAGTCATTGACCAAGAAAACCAAAGGACATAGCATTAGATACTGTGGATTTTCTATTTGTGCCTTTTCCATGACACCATTTCTGGTCTCTATATTTCTCAGCTCTCTTCACAGAAATTACTTCCTCCTCCTCTTAGGTATCAGTGTCCCTGTTACCAAACATCACCATGTTCACGTGCCCAACACACAGCAAGGCCAAACAATACTAAAACATTGGAGTTTGGATCAGAGAGAGGTTTAGTACAGGGTCATGCAAGGAGATGGGTGGTTCATCCTTTAAGCATCCCAAAGTTGCTGAAAGCTTCCAGCAAAGCCCTTTTAAAAGCAAAAAGGTGAGGGAGGGGTGTGGTTGGTTGTTACAAACTCCCCGATATCAGATCCTTTGTTCTTGAAGTCAGGTCATGGTCTGGTAACGATATTCCTGTAAATCTCTACCAAATGAATGTTATTCTCTGTGCTGATAAGAAAGGGCAAGGTCCCAAGGTACAGCTCTCACCCTCCAAAGTTCCAGTCCTGGCTAAGAGAATGCGGAGCTCAGTTGGTGGCTCCCTCAGGGCCAGGACCCCAGACTCTGCCCAGCTGTCATCACTGAGGGAGCCAGGTGCCCGACCCAACTGTCCCTCACACTCCTCAGGCTGCCCAAAATAGGGAGATCAGGTCCCACAGACTGTCACACAGGCCGACTGTCTTTGCTATTAGATCTCAGAGACCAGAATGGGGGAGAGGTTCACCACAGCCTCAAGGCCTACGCCAAGGTCAGTAGGTGGCCTTGGTGAGGACTCTGAAGCCTGGAACACAGCCCCAAATCTGTCCTCTGGGCCTCCCAGCTCACCTGCTGGTCCAAGGCTTAGATGAGTTAAAGGGCCTTGGGAAGAAGGCTGTCATCCACCTCTTACCTCTCTCTCCATCTCACGACCACCTTCAGTATTGTCTGAATTCCCTCACTAACAGTCAGCTGCTTGTGGGTGGGGCCCACTGTGGTGCTGTCTAACGGCTGAGCAGGACCACTAATAGTCACTCAGTGACGGTTGCCAGGAGGTGGGGCCCATTGAGTGAAAGTCACTCGGTCATGTTCGACTCTTTGCAACCCCATGGACTATACAGTCCATGGAATTCTCCAGGCCAGAATACTGGAGTGGGTTAGCTGTTCCCTTTTCCAGGGGCTCTTCCCAACCTGATCTTCANAGTTGCCAGGAGGTGGGGCCCATTGAGTGAAAGTCACTCGGTCATGTTCGACTCTTTGCAACCCCATGGACTATACAGTCCATGGAATTCTCCAGGCCAGAATACTGGAGTGGGTTAGCTGTTCCCTTTTCCAGGGGCTCTTCCCAACCTGATCTTCAAGCAGGGACTGAACCCAGGTCTCCCACATTGCAGGCGGATTCTTTACCAGCTGAGTCACCAGGGAAGTCCAAGAATACTAGAGTGGGTAGCCTATCCCTTCTCCAGTGGGTCTTCCTGAGCCAGGAATCATCGTGGGGTCTCCTGCGTTGCAGGCAGATTCTTTACCAGCTGAGCTCTCAGGGAAGACCAAAGACTGAAAGGGATCCGTTTTCTAGTAACAGGGTGCAGAGAAATGATGTCGAGCAATGGCTGCTGTGCTAGGGGGCTGAGCTCCCTGCACTGTTACATCCCCTGAGCTCCCATTCCCAGTCCTCAGCAACTCTTCTTCCCCCTACTCTTTTTGGAATATTCAATCATATTTCATATATGCTGAGAACTAACAAATCTTGTGGCAAGCTTGAATTGCTCTCCTGAATACCTAAATTTAATATGCCCACTTGTCCACTGGATAACTCCACCAGGACATTGATATTTTTATTTGTATTTTTTCCCCACTTCAGTCTCCCAACCTGCTCTTCCAATTAATCCTGTCCTCAGTTAGAGCACGGTTATCTACACCAAGGTCCATAGATGTCTTAAATCTGCCTACTTCTTTTCAGTTTCATTAACTCTTTATTCTTTCAAATTGCGACCAACGCTTGATTGGCTTATAACAGTCCCTTGTCTTTTCATTTTCACTTCCTTTCAAACCAGAGTTCAGCAAACTACACAGTAATGGCCAAATCTGACCTCTAATTTCGTAAACACAGTTTTATTGGAACACAGTGATGTCCACATGTTTACTTATTAATATATTGTCTGTTGCTGCTTCTGTGCTACAATAATAGCAGCAAGATGAAGACCATGTGACTCACAAAGCTGAAAATATTTAGCTTAGAAAAACTTTGCCATATCTGGCTGTAAGCCATTCTTTACCGCTTCCAAAATAGAAATAAATAATTCCTCTGCCCAAAATGGCTCCCCTGTTCTTAGTAAGCAAAACTCCACTTTCTTAGCACATCAACTAATGTGATTCAAAATTGTTGTCTGAATGTACAAACGTACATATAAAAATGTACGTTTTCAGATTCATCTCTCACCATCCCCATCAGACGCCATTCTCTAACTTCAAGGAAGATATCGTGCTTGCCCTGTGCCTCAAACACTTGCACATGGTGGTCCTTTTCTCTCTAAGTCTAGCTTCACTCCCTCCTCCTCTACCTGGCTGTCTCTTATTTTCTTTTTAGTATTTAAATCAGAAGTTACCTCTTCAAGGAAATGCTCCCTAACTGCTCTTTTTTTCCTCCCGTAATTCCCTGTGCTTCCCCCTCATTCTCATTCTTTAATAACTGCCTCTTTCCTCCTTTGTCTTCGTCCCTTAACTACTATAGACAGAAACTATAACTTGTGCACCCTTGTATCTCTAGCAACTGTCACAGTGTCTGGCAAGAAGGCTGTATTTAAGAAACATGTGCTGACTAACTGAATAAATGAATGAATGGTACTTATCACCTCTGAACTTCTCAACTGTGAAATGGAGATCATCAAATCTAATCTATAAGGTTATTTGATGATTAAATAAAATATCACATATACACCCCCAGAGTACACCTATTACCTATCATTACTCACCACTTAATAAATAGCTTGCAAGCTATCTATCCCATAAATGAGCCAGAGTTTCCATTGACCTACTAAAATATAGGATAAACAGCCTCTGTGTTTAAGAAACTTACAAACTGATAGGTGGGGAGAAGTCACCACAGCACAATTTAAGATGACCCCCTGACACATCCAAATAAAATACTATGCAGCAAGGTGACTACTTTTAAATAATACATTATAGCCAGTTCATCATGTTTTAAAGTTACTGGGTCAATACTGAATCACTACCTTCTAGAATTATAGCAATAAAAATAAAAATGATGGTGAGGTTAGTTTACAAATAGCAGTGGTAGCTACTTATGTGCAGAGAACATCATAAGAAACGCTGGGCTGGAAGAAACACAAGCTGGAATCAAGATTGCTGGGAGAAATATCAATCACCTCAGATATGCAGATGACACCACCCTTATGGCAGAAAGTGAAGAGGAGCTAAAGAGCTTCTTGATGGAAGTGAAAGAGGAGAGTGAAAAAGTTGGCTTAAAGCTCAACATTCAGAAAACTAAGATCATGGCACCTGGTCCCATCACTTCATGGGAAATAGATGTGGAAACAGTGGAAACAGTGTCTGACTTTATTTTTCTGGGCTCCCAAATCACTGCAGATAGTGATTGCAGCCATGAAATTAAAAAATGCTCACTCCTTGGAAGGAAAGTTATGACCAACCTAGATAGCATATTGAAAAGCAGAGACATTACTTTGCCAACAACGGTCCATCTAGTCAAGGCTATGGTTTTTCTAGTGGTCATGTATGAATGTGAGAGTTGGACTGTGAAAAAAGCTGAGTGTCAAAGAATTGATGCTTTTGAAGTGTGGTGTTGGAGAAGACTTGTGAGAGTCCCTTGGACTGCAAGGAGAACCAACCAGTCCATCCTAAAGGAGATCAGTCCTGGGTGTTCATTAGAAGGACTGATGTAGAAGCTGCAACTCCAAAACTTTGTCTACCTGATGCGAAGAGCTGACTCATTTGAAAAGACCCTGATCCTGGGAGGGATTGGGGGCAGGAGGAGAAGGGGACGACAGAGGATGAGATGGNCTTGATGGAAGTGAAAGAGGAGAGTGAAAAAGTTGGCTTAAAGCTCAACATTCAGAAAACTAAGATCATGGCACCTGGTCCCATCACTTCATGGGAAATAGATGTGGAAACAGTGGAAACAGTGTCTGACTTTATTTTTCTGGGCTCCCAAATCACTGCAGATAGTGATTGCAGCCATGAAATTAAAAAATGCTCACTCCTTGGAAGGAAAGTTATGACCAACCTAGATAGCATATTGAAAAGCAGAGACATTACTTTGCCAACAACGGTCCATCTAGTCAAGGCTATGGTTTTTCTAGTGGTCATGTATGAATGTGAGAGTTGGACTGTGAAAAAAGCTGAGTGCCAAAGAATTGATGCTTTTGAAGTGTGGTGTTGGAGAAGACTTGTGAGAGTCCCTTGGACTGCAAGGAGAACCAACCAGTCCATCCTAAAGGAGATCAGTCCTGGGTGTTCATTAGAAGGACTGATGTAGAAGCTGCAACTCCAAAACTTTGTCCACCTGATGCGAAGAGCTGACTCATTTGAAAAGACCCTGATCCTGGGAGGGATTGGGGGCAGGAGGAGAAGGGGACGACAGAGGATGAGATGGCTGGATGGCATCACTGACTCAATGGACATAGGTTTGGGTGGACTCTGGGAGTTGGTGATGGATAGGGAGGCCTGGCGTGCTGCGATTCATGGGATCACAAAGACTTGGACACGACTAAATGACTGAACTGAACTGAGGAAATTTTCACAATTTTTATTGAAATCATGAAAAACAAAATATACAGTGGGCTAAACTGTGCCTTTCCAAAAGACACAAATCGCAAGTACACCCAAAAAGAAATGTCAGTGACTCTTATGTTAAAGAAATTTCAAATTTAAGAATAGCAATGCTGAATTCAGATCGAACCAGGCTGGAATCTTTCTTACTGACTTGGATGACTGCTGAACTTCTGAGCTTGAATCTCATCATTTGGAGAAATGAAATAATAATATAAAGAGCTGGGATGTTTGTAACCTCAAGAAACAGAATCACTAACCCAAAATTACTTAAACAATTAGAAACACGACATCATATTCAGCTATGTCCAAAGGAAAAGGAAGAAACAGCCTCTTCTTGGGCTTCTTTATTTAGGATCACAGAATCTTTCCAGAAACTCCAAGCCAACTCTCCTTCATGTCTCATTGTCCAGAATTGAGTAACCCTCACATTGCTGAACTAGTTATTACTTGTTGTAATGGAATTATTCTTATATTAATCAAGCCCATCCCTAAAGATAGAGATCGGATAGTTTTCCTGAGATGTAGGTTGCAAAGAAGAAAGGTGGATACTTTTAAAAGCTGCAGTTCTAGTAGGAAGTAAGGAAGGGAAATAGAGACTTGATAGACGTTCAGCAGTATCGCCTATGAAAATTAACTTTATGCATTTGACACAGAAATGAAATGAAAAAAAAAATGCACCGAAAGTATTTTGTATAAGACTTAGTATGTATCAGTTCAGTCACTCAGTGTCTGACTCTTTGCAATCTCATGGACTGTAGCACACCAGGCTTCCCTGTCCATCACCAACTCCCAGAGCATGCTCAAACTCATGTCCATTGAGTCAGTGATGCCATCCAAACATCTCATCCTCTCATCCCCTTCTGCTCCCGCCTTCAGTTTTTCCCAGCATCAGGGTCTTTTCCAGTAAGTCAGTTCTTCACATCAGGTGGCCAAAGGATTGGAGTTTCAGCTTCAGCATCAGTCCTTCCAATGAATATTCAGGACTGATTTCCTTTAGGATGGACTGGTTGGATCTCCTTGCAGTCCAAGGGACTCTCAATAGTCCTCTCCAACACCACAGTTCCAAAGTATCAATTCTTCAGTGCTTAGCTTTGTTTATAGTTCAACTCTCACATCCATACATGACTACTGGAAAAACCATAGCTTTGACTGGGTAACTGATAAATTATTGATAAATTCTCAGTAAATACTGGCTACCTAAAATTTTTCATTATTCAAAGACTTGATCTCTGTATCATTCATGAGTTAGATTTCCCTCAGGCCTCTTATATCTTAGAAAAAAAAAAAAATAAATGTTAACCCTAATAATAATGATAGTAACAGTACTTATGTATAGAGAGAATGTGAAAGTATATATACCAAAATATCAAAAATAGTTTACTCTAAGAGGTCAGATCATAAATGGTTTTAATATACAATTTTATTTTTGCTACCTTGGTTTTAAGCATTCTATACTGAAAATATAGAATGGAATGAAAAATGGAATAAAAAATGTTTTAAAATGTTCATTTTCCTTCCTCACAGATCCTAAAGTTCTGTGTATTAACAATTGGTCAGTTTATCAAAATGTTAATATATGTTTGTCTCCTCCTGATTTTCATTTCCTATGTTTCAAGCAAATAACCAGGTATTTAGTATTTCCTTGCTCCGGTGATATATTTTATGTGAAGCAAAAGCTACTTCTTGAAGATAAAACTCTTCCTATCCTTTGTAAAATACAAAATTCTTTTCAGAGATTGTTTATCTTCTAGATAAACCTCTGGAGACAGTGAGGGAAAGATGAATGTCTTTCAGAATTACTAGAAAAGATAAAATAATGTTAATCTCTTGGATTGTTGAAAAAGACAAAAGTGTAAGTCCCATGACAGCAGAGACCCACTATGGCAGCTTCTTGGAAGGTGTCCCAGAAGGAAATGGCTTCATGATGGAAGAAGGACTCTAGACCCAGCTACCAGCCTCAGAATAAGAATCTATGCCTTAGGGTTGATACTCTGAAACCACAGGGAACTGCGATTTACAAATAGCAGTGGGAGACATAGTAGCATCCTGATGTTGGCTAGTATATATAGCCCAATAACTGATGAAAGGAAGGTCTGCTGATATTCTGGCCCCAAATACAACACTGAGATATAATCACATTTCTGTGTGGGAAGTGTTAAGACCAGTAATGTCTGAGATGGAACTTCATCTTAGACAAATGAGAGCTCAGAGTCACATTTAAGTTTGTTTAAATAAAAAAGATGAAATTAGGTCTTACATAACTGGTTTTGTGAACTAAAAGGGATTTCTTTCATTTAAACTTTTATAACCTGGTTATAGAAGTACGGAGGTGGGAAAAACTGATCATCAGGTATATAATCCACTTGCCTTATGGATAAGGATGCTGATTCAGAAGGAGGTAAAATCTTGCCCATAACTGCACAATTTATTAGTGGCATTGCCAGGGCTGAAGCTCAGGTATCCTGACTCCCATTCCAGAGTACTCAGCATTACATTCAAATGCCTCAGACCTGCCAAAGATAAGTTATAACAGAAAATGTGTGCATTCTTTTAATATGTACACTTTTTTTTTTTGCTAAAATATTACTCACTACTCAAATAAGTGCTCAAATTAGATCTATAATTGTCTGTCCTATGCTTTTGATGACAAAAGCATTTTCTCACTGTGTGGATGTGGAGACATCAGAAGATCTCATCACAAAGATGTCATAGGAAGGAAAAGATATCCTTGAATGCTTTTCATTCTGTCGCCAGTTCACTTTCCTCTCCCAGCATCAAATGGCCTCTTAGGAGATGTAGCTGCTCACAGGCTGAAACCACAGGAGCCAGACGCCTTTGCCTTCTATTCTGGGATCTGACACATAGACTCCCTCAGTGGCCTTGGTCAATCCCTTCACTTTCTTGTTTGGTTCATCCTAGACTTCACAGTAATACTGGCTGCAGAGGGGTGGTCAAGGGATAAGAGGTATCAAGAAGGGTTACATACCAACTCCCTTTTGTCCTTTAGGTAAATACATTCTTCAGTGTTTAAATTAGAATTATCAGACAGGGATATTTGTCCCATTTTCTGGTTTTTGAGTAATTTTTTTACGCACAGCAAGAGTCCAAGACTTTGGTATTGGAAGGTTTTGTATATCTCAACAAGCATTCAGAGTGTTCTACTTGATGGCACAGCACATCTTTGATTCATATGTTGATTGTATGGGATCTGTTGTATGGCAAGCAGTGCACATTTATCTCTGTTGTTCCAGAAGGTGGAGATAAGAGGAAGAGATTCAAGTTATTAAGCAGCAGAGTTTCTTCAATATAGGTGTCTGACATTTACAACAATATTTACCATAATATGTTTCTCAAGACACTATCCCCTAAGTCTTATTTGGAAAATACCGCATAGCATAGCACTCTTCTAGAAAATCACAATGTTCATGAAAATATGAAGGGCTCTAAGAAGTTGTATATAAGAAAAAAATAAAATCCTGTATTACCAAAGCCCATAACTTTGAAAACTTCTTTGACCATAGAACACACTTTTCCTCAAAAGTAAGTGAACCTTATCGATAACCTGGTACTCTAAAAATGCAATTCTGGGTTGAAAAGGACTCTCTCAAAAACGAAGGAATTTCTGTCAGTAGAGTTTCATGTGAATGATTATATAACCAATTGCCAGGGAGTTTCTGGGGATTTCTACATTGGATAGGATAATGGAATAAGAGGCTTCTAAGATCTCTTTCAATTCCCCAGCTTCAATGAATCTACTCCACTTTCAATCAGTAGCATTATTTAGTATCTTTTGTACCTCTTGTTCCTCTTGTTAGACACAAAGAGTTGTATCTTTTTTGTCTACTATTAGACACAGATGCCACGAATTGTACTAGAAAGGCTCCTTAGGTTCCCTATTTCATTTTATCTGTGTGATAACTCTGAAAGGAAGGTATTATAATCCCCAATTTATAGATGACAAAGAAACTGAGTGTCAAAGAGTTTAAATAAATTGCCCAAGTGACATATCAAGGATTGCAACCAAAGTCCAAGAGTTTTCTACTATGTAGTACACTTCCCTAAACAATACCCANTCTGTGTGATAACTCTGAAAGGAAGGTATTATAATCCCCAATTTATAGATGACAAAGAAACTGAGTGTCAAAGAGTTTAAATAAATTGCCCAAGTGACATATCAAGGATTGCAACCAAAGTCCAAGAGTTTTCTACTAGTACACTTCCCTAAACAATACCCATCACGAAGGAGACCATGGCAGATATGATTGGACCTGGAGTCCTGATGACTCAAAGATATGAAGTGATACTGTTGGCATTAGCCTTGTACTCACTGGTGATAATGTAAAAACAAGGCACTATCATGGTGCTAACTACCTTTTGCTAACTCTTATTTGTCATTTCTAGATTTTAGCAAAGAGCAGTTCCCTTATTTTGGATCCAGAGCCTTTGCACTGGCTGTTACCTCTTTCGGGAATGTTTTTCACAGAGCTGGCTGTTGCTCATACATAGAGTCTCACATCTCATGATGTCACTTCAGACCAGCTTTTTCTGCTTCCCTGTTTTACTTCCTTCCAGGCATATGGAAGGTCTGTCCTTCCTGGATTCATTAGGACTAGGTACAGCCATGGGCGCAGGGCTTGCCCATTAACTGTGGACAGGAGTGATGTGTCACTTTCGGATTAGAGTATTTAGTTGCAGACCCTCCAGAGTTTTTTCTGTTTCTCATAACAACCAACGATGTTTAAGATAGTAGTAGTTGCTGCAACCTGGACAACAGAAAGATTGGGAGGAGCAGGATCCCTTGCTGACCCATGATGGGAATGCAACATGAAACTGGGGTCTGGAGGTTACTGCATCACCTAGCACAGTGCTTCTCAGAATATAGGTGCATAAAAGTCACCTGAAGGTCTCCTTTCCCAGAGATAAAAATTCAAAAGAGCTTGCAACTTTAGATCAAATTTCTAGTAGATCTTTAGAAATGTGGATTTCAGAAGGTTCTAGATGATGCTGGTGCTCCCAGGCCACACTTCAAGTAGCACTGACCTGCCAGTTCTGACTCTCATAACCTCTAAAGTTGTTACATCTCTGTTCTCCAGTCAGGTGCCATTTCATCACCATCTTCATTTGCTGCATGTATTATAGCTGCACCCAACTATTATCATCTGTTTGTTAACTTACATATTGTCTACCTCCTCCATTATGACATAAACTCCATGCAGATTGAAAATCTGTCTTTTTTTTTTTTTTAACTGTGCATCACCCATATGCTAAACAGGGCCTAGAATTGTGAAATGAATAAATGAATCAGTCAATCAAGAAGCATGCTTTGAATGTCTACTGTGCATTTTAACTTCTCTTCAGGCTCTAATCTCCCAAGCACTTTCTTTTGATAGTAAGACATGGAATGGAATAAACATATGAACAGATTGGGCCAAATGCAGCCTCAACTCCATCCATCAACTTACAGAGGCAGAACCAATTTGAAAAGGCCACGCATTTAGGTTGCTTAGACTCTGAGTGTAAAATACCACTCTCCTTTGCCCCAACTTCAGAGCCATGAGGGCAAGTATATCCATAGAGGTAAGGACTGCAGGAAAGTTGGATTTCTCTTTTCATATTTTCCTTCCTCAGCTCTCCATGGGGAGGCAAGCCTGTGAGGACACAATGCCGAGACTCAGAACAAGAGCGCTCCTCAGAATCGTGATCCCTGGTAGCCTAATGTGTATTTAAATTACAGGAAACATTCATGAGCTTGATCGAAGCGACTTCAACCTATTACTATCACATATTCCCTTGTCTGGGAAATAGATCCTCCTGGGAATTGGGGAAGATGGCAAAGGAGAAACCAGGGTCAAGAAGAGCCAGCATGTGGGCAGTCCTTACCACTTATGGGTCCACAAACAGCACTTCTTTCCAACATCTGGCACAGAGGGAATAGCATAAAAAGGCACAGAGGGAGCAACACAAAAAAGCCCAGAGCACACTCACTGCTTACTCTTGGGGGTCTCTGAATCATTTCCTAGAATTAATGAGAAAAAATAATTTGAGTACCTACTACTCATAGGAAATATTTTCTAAAATTGGAATTAGAGATAACTTAAAGTGAGACACAGATTTGCATACAACAATATGTTTAGGGTTTTGCTTTAAAATACTCCATTTCTCTTTAATCACCTCCCCACCAAAAAAAGAAAAAAAAAAAGAAACACACACACACACACAAGGGAGCAAAAGAGATCGAACAAACAGGATTGGCCATGAGTTGATAACTGTTGATGTAAAGCAGGTACTGAGGGTCAACTATAAAATTCTTTCTGCACTTGTATATGTCTGGACATTTTCCATAGCAAGAAGTTTTTTGACAAAGAGATTCTTATCCAGTGTACCACAAAGAAAAAAATCCCAATGTAACCTGCTAGGTGGGAAAACAAGCAGATAGTACATGGCAAAGGCAGCCTTGTGGGGTTCCTGGGATGGAAACACATGGATATGATATGTTTTCAACATCATTTACACTCTAAATGATAAGACAGTGTGATGGGGCAAAGTCTCAACTGCCAGAGTAGGAAAAAAGATATTTGTAAAGGTTTATTGTCACTGGTGTTTTTTAATGCCTGATATTTCTGAGTTATTTTTAGAGGAAAATAAAAAAGTGCTTCTTGTGCTGAAGGTATTTTACATGCTCCTCTAGCTAAGTGAGACTTTCTTGTTTCCTCTCTGCAATAAGTTTGGTGGGCAGAGTTTGAACTTGAACTTTGGAAAGATGCATGGCAAGTGTGTTGTTCCTGAATTCCCACCTAAGGTAATTAATAATGTAAACATTATTACAAAGATTTAATGTCAACTGCAAATTTTATTAGAACTAGCATAAACCTAGATGGTGACTTTATATTTTTAAATTGTTAAAATGTTTACATTGAAAAAAATCATGAAAATGTGACAGATAAACAGATGTTGCAATTTAGTTTCATAATACCACATGCTTGCCTACCATGCCTCCAAATTGTCCAGGCTTTACCCCTCAGTGGAAGTAGAGAGTTGCCATAAATTTATAAGCTACCCTTCATAACTCCTTTGTGCCTGGGGAAGAGAGCCAGAATGGGAAAGAAAGAGGCTGGTGCTAGGACCAGACAGACTCAGATTGGAATTCTAGCTCTATTTCTTCCTAGCTGTGTGACCTTGAATGGCTTATTTTACCTCCTTAAATCTCAGCTCTAAAACGGGGAATGATATTACCTCTTCATATCATTGAATCCTGGTAAAGTATTGATCAGAGAAGAATCTATGGTTTGGGAGGAGAGGAGATTATTTAGGACAAATTTGCAGGGCAGCCTGTCCTTAGCGGGACAGGGGGTGAGAAGGAGACAAAATAAGGAGAGAAAACAGGAAAACAGAAGGGTAGTTTGCATTTGCATTCTTTTACCTCCAGAGGAAGAATAGACAAGATCAAAAAGACAAGACCCTGTCAAATTAAAGTTCTTGGTTTAGTCTGTACTGAACATACTCCAACACCCAGGTGCCCTGGCAAGATGCCTCTGATGCACTGTAATTGTATTATAATGAGGCACCCTGTGAAAATAAAATAAGCTATAATTAGAGGTGGCACCAGAGTCTATTTACCTCCACCTGGAAAAGAATCTGGGGAGAAGTTTGTGAATGTTATAAAGACAAACAAAGTGAGTTATCTATTAAAATGTTAAAATTAGGCTTTACATCTAGGAGAGAGCTTTATCTGCCATTTATCTGTAACTACTTCTACTGACAATGTTTAGTCAGCGTTGGGAAATAAATTTATGTTCTAGTGTCAAGTCTGTTCCACTGGCATTACTTAGGAGGAAATGCCAAAAATACGCAAGAGGTTTCTCTCTCTCCTGGCATCCTGAAAAGGATTCAGAGCAATCTAGAGGGCTGGATGAAAACAGGGATAGATCAGGACACCAACAGTTTCAATTCCGCAGAGCTGTTATGAAAATTAAATTTAAAATTAATTTTAAAATGTATGCCATAGGATTGCTACCACCATCCCCAATGTCACTGTCATCATTGTCACTGACGCTACTGCTACCTTCTCAATCCAGGTAGTCTTTCTTCTGCCCAGATACTCTATTTTTCACCTTCGACATTAATGCCAACCTCGGCAGGCTGCAAAAGTAATCAAACACACCCAAAACAGTCAGGAACAACGGAGAACTACCAAAGACACAGCAAATGAGAGACTTTACATCACATTACTGAGAATGAAGTCTGCAGATTGATTCAGACAAATCTGTTTTCCCCGGTCTGATTTCTTCCACCTATTCAGCTGCCTCCTCCTTTGCCTTTCCCTAAACTGGGTCCAGTCTTCCCAATTTTATTCCCATTCCCCGAGCGCCTTGGTATTTCTCTTTCCTTCCCTTCTCTTAGGAACCTCCACTGCTTCTTTCCTTTATTATGCAGAGCAAGCCCTCATTTGCCCAAACTTATGAATCTAATTTGCATCTGATTTCTTTGCTATCCAGCAGCAAAGAAAAGGTCTCCAGCAACAAGAGACTCTCTTTGAATTACAATACTTTAAAATAGAATGCTTCTCAATAGCAGCACTATTTACAATAGCCAAGACATGGAAGCAACTTAAATGTCCACTGACAGATGAAAAGATAAAGATGTGGTGTAATATGTAATATATGGAATTCCATATATTCCATATACATATATATATGGAATAGTACTCAGCCATAAAAAGAATGTGGTAATGACAGTTGCAGCAACGTGGATGGACCTATAGTTTATCATAATAATTGAAGACATTACTAAATGCTGCTGCTGCTACGTCGCTTCAGTCCTGTCCAACTCTGTGTGACCCCATAGAGGGAAGCCCACCAGGCTCCTCCATCCCTGGAATTCTCCAGGCAAGAACACTGGAGTGGGTTGCCATTTCCTTCTCCAATGCATGAAAGTGAAAAGTGAAAGTGAAGTTGCTCAGTCATGTCCGACTCTCAGGGACCCCATGGACTGCAGCCTGCCAGGCTCCTCCATCCATGGGGTTGTCCAGGCAAGAGAATTGGAGTGGGGTGCCATTGCCTTCTCCACATTACTAAATGAAGCAATGTCATGTATCATTTATATGTGGAATCTAAAAAAAAAGATATAAATGAACTCATTTACAAGATAGAAATAGACTCACAGACATAGAAAACAAACCTGCAGTTTCTAGGAGGGGGGGAAAGAGTAGCGGGGAGGGATAAATTGGGAGTTTGGGATTAACAGATACACACTATTGCATATAAAAGAAAGAAGAAGGTCTTACTTCATAGCACTAAAAAAGGAACTATTTTCAATATCTTGTAACAGCCTATAATGGAAAAGAATCTGAAAATGTGAATATATATTAAATGTATATATAAGAACATGTAACATATATGGACGGAATCAATTTTCTCTATACCTAAAACAACACTGTAAATCAACTACACTTCAGTAAAAAGTAATAAATTAAAATGGTATGTTTAGTTTCATCATGTCATCATATTTAACTCTAATCTCATTCCACTAATCACTCAACCCTAGAGAGGATTCTTTCACTCTTTTGTCCTCTCCTGGTAACTACTTATTAAGAAAACGTTTATCTCCAATCCTATTCTAAGTGCTGTGCTAGGCTTTCTCTGTTATAGCAGCTTACACTGTTAGGGCTTTCTCACGCTGTCTGTGTCAGTCTTCAACCATCAGTCCTATGGATTAACTTCCCGTCCATTCAGGGTGTCAATTACCTAGTCTGGAGATTCAATCTCTGTCTTTAGTTATCGTGAGAAAAGCCAAGGAAGAAAACTTGATAATGGAATTAAGACACTGCCAAACTTGAAACTATGCACCAAGTAAAGGCTTACCATTTTCTGTTTCTCAATGATGATCAATAACTTGGTGGGCTACAACTAAATTTCCAAATACCAACACTCATGTAAACCAGTAGACACATTCACTTAAGTGTGCAAAACAGAAAAGGCAATCATGAGGGCCCAAATTGAGGTTAAGGAGGGCCGGCTCTTCGGAGTAAATACATACATAAGTACTAGCCTGTAATCTATGCTAATGGATCTTATATATCTCATCTATCCCATTAATAATGGCATTTATTGAATTTTATTTTACTTATCATCAAAACACAATATTCTTTCTCATAGAATCTCCGTGTCTTCCTTTCCCGCTAAAAAAGATTCAATTCTAAACACAAGAGGAAGAAAAGGTAAAATGAGAACAGACATAACCCAGTCAAAAAACTTGGATTTATGGAGTTCAATCTTGAAAGTAATTTTTTTTTAAACATCAAGCATGTGAATTAAAGCTCCCACCAGGCAGCTATAATTTATATAGCAAGCACTTGGCAGGTAATCCGAGCGCACTGTGATATGGGTAGCAAGGAGATAGTCTCACAGAAAACCAGACTCTCTTTGTGGCAGGCCAGGGGGTAAGAAGTACACTTACTTTGCAACCATAATAGGGAGTTTCCTATTTAATGGACCTTCAAGAATAAAAGGAACAAAAAAAAACCTAAGAAGAAAATGTGCATCCAACCAGAGTGTGAGCATGAGCCCATGAAAACTACAAAGCAAAGGGAGCTGGCCCAAAATAGTGACCTCCACCATGGTGACAAAATTGCAGGCAAATAAAGTACAAAAGAAAGAACGTACAAGTCAAAAGAAGGCTTTGATTTTTTTTTCAAGCGAATTATTTCATTTGATTATTCATTTTTCAAACCATTCATTGTTTTTGTTAGAAAGAGAATACATTTATCTTCAAAGTAATACTTATATTTTTATTTCTTGTTCGACTCCAAGCAATAAGGATTAATATTCTGTTTCTGAAGACTGATACTATATTTCACAGATAGTCTTGAGTCAAACCACACTGCCCTAAAAAAAAAAAACCTACTTCACACCTGAGTTTAAGAAAAAAGGTAAAACTCTCATACTTGCTTTATAAAGGAGCATAAAGCAAGTTTCTCTCTCACTCTACTCTCAATGCTCAAAAGATAGACACCCAAGTATAGGAACACTGGGGAATCCCTGAAATTGAGGATCAGACTCAAATGATACCAGTTGATTTCATGCAGGCAGTAACAATTATAAGCAGCAACTCTGAACCTGCAGCCTAGTTTCTGTTTCCATGATGACCTGGCTTGATAATGAATTCTTCTTGACTAGCATTTCCCCTATTCATAAGCATGGTCTCTAAGAGCATGAAGTTACTCTCTCCTGTTCTGTTCACTGTTCTTTCACAGGACATGAGCTCTTTGGAGCACTGATGCCATGTAATTCTCCAGGTTTGTGATTTTTCTCTTCCCTTCTGCTCATTGATTTTCTTGGAGGAAGCCAGCTGAAGTTTCTAGAGAATCATCGGCAAGAATCAACCATTAAAATAAGGGAAGAGCACCAAACAAGGTGTCAAAGCTGTAGGTTCTGGGCTGCGCTTTAGCATCAACACAGCTGCATTACATGTAGGGTGCCAATCTGCACCACTGAAGGGGTAAAGGCTCTTCACCTCAAACAAGAAAAAAAGGCAACAGCAAAGTTATTATCACAAATCAGATGTCATAAACTGGCAGCCCTGTACTCTTCCTGCTGTAGTGCATTTGGCCAACAAATATGCTAATTTTTTTAATCAGGAGTTTTCAAGTAATATTGCAGATTTACAGATTCTCTTGAAAATTTGCCAGATCAGTAAAAATGCAGATTTACTGAGTCTCCTGAGTATCTGTCAGATCCTATGAAATAAACCTACATTTGTGCTTGTTGAGAATTGTTGTTTGTCAAGAGAGTACAGGCTCTCCAATTTGCTGCACCCTCATCACTCAGAGATGATTCATCTATACTTATCCTAACTCACTTCCCTCCTTAGGTTACCTGCCTGGAAGGTGAATGAAGGCATTTCTGTTGGCTGCCTCTAATCTAGAAGAGTCCAAGGTAGGTAAGGAGGTGCTGCAAGGTAACAAAGAACATGGAGTCACCACAGACACACATCAAAAGTTGAAGGCTTGAATGTGTAGGCACATTTACAAACGGATCACAGCTCCCATTAGTTAGGCAATCTCCCCCTCACTGCTGGATATACAATAGATAAATAAATAGCAAGAATACGTGTGTGATATATATTTAGATTGCACATTAGACTTTAAAATCTGTGCCTAACTGAAGGCATTAGCCTGTGTTTTCTGTTTATGTCTCCACGATGCCATGGAAACACAGTGCGGCATACTAATGGGTCTCTCCTGGCAATAAATAAACAAAGTCTTTGTCTATTCATGTTTCAATTTCTTTTTTTTAATATAATTTACAATTTCAAAAAAAGAAAACAGCTTGGTGGTTTTTTTCCCCCCCCCGTACTGCCCCTTCCAGTTTCCTCTCTTACAAAGTACATCTGCAAAAAATGCAAAATGCACCTTCTAGTGGTTGCTGAAATCCACACCAGCATCGTCAGCACTCAGAAAATAGGATTCTCCCAGCCAGACTCATCTTTCCTCTTTATCAAATGCCATGATAATTAAACTTTGTAATGAGGTTCTTCAAGCATTTCAGTCTAACCCAAAGAGCACTTAATATAGTTATTTAAGGTTGAAAGCTGATACAAAACAGACATAAAAGCTGGTAGGGTTTGCTCCCCTCCTTCAGACTAAAATGCAATATGCAGTCCATTTTCATAGAGATAGCAACAAATCAGTAACAGCCCTTAAATGGCTCCACTATGGCAGCCACACGCTGTCGCCTCCCTGGCTCCACAGCTGGCAGGAGCAGACAAGACGCTCACCCCACGGCCATTGTCCTAATGTGCAAGGGCAAGGTGAAACACAAGCTCCAAGTGCCAGGGGTACCACGTCTCACAGGGCAGCTCTCTCCTGTCTGGCACCTGCTGTCCCCTAGCCAGTGTAACCCAAGACTTCAAAAGGTTGATTATTATCTGCAAGGAGAAGTGGGCAGATTTAATTAGGTTGCTCAACTCTGAAGAATCCCCTGAAACCAGATGCAGTGGCCTCAGTCACAGGGGAAGAAGAGGTGGACAGACCAAGCACTTCTCTGGCAAGAGGGCAGGTGGGTTCCTGCAGGGACCTTTGATCACTGACTTTAGAGCTTCCCCTTACAGGGTCTGACAATTCAGCTGGCAGTGTTCACTGCCCTGGAATCCTCCAGCTACATCCCAACCACAGACCACGTGCGGTAAACCTCAGGGCCAAGATCTGGCAAGCAATGACTATTTTCATTAGTCATGAAAAGCAGTCTATGGGCCGGATTTCAAACCATTCAGAAAATAGATCTGTCATTGCAGCTATCCAAGGAGAGACTTTTTTCATCTAGAATTGCCAGGTGCTGAACTTTTAGTCATAATGTAAAGTATCCATAGAAATGCCTTCCTTAGGTAGTAATCAAGTGTTTAAAGCCTTTATTTTTCTAAAGTGGCATATAATAACCTATACAACCAAACTATATCTCCATGTCTTTTGCAAAATAACAATAATATTAAAATATAACATTACTAGGTATTTATCATGTGCTTCTGAGTAGTTTCTGTTATTAACCTTTTATCACCAATGAATTAAAGTTTAAAGAGGTAAGTAACAAGTCCAAGGTCAGCATGCTAACAGCCAAGCTGAGATGAGAACTAGGTCACCTACCTGGAAAGCCTGTATTTCTTCCACTTCCATTTTTGAGTATATACTATGATCCCTGCACAAGGCTGGGATGTTTCCTCCCTAGAATCTCAACTTGTGAATACCTGTGATTCATTTAGTCCCCAGACGAAAACTCCATCAGTACTCATTTTTCCTTTCTGTCTTGGGTTCTAAGAGAAAGAGTTCAAGGACTGCCTAGTTTTATTTAAAAGGGATGCCAGGTTATGACAATCTTGTGTCACTGTTTTGTATGTGCTGTTTATACTATTTCTATGCTCTGCCACTATTAGATGATCTCTCTTCTCTTAAGCTCTTTTTGCTTTGCATCATGTTTACCTTGGAAGCAACTCCAAGTCATTTACAAATGAGCAAGGTATAAACACAAGTAGTTTTGCTTTATTGTTATAAATGTATTCTGGAAATAGCTCTCATTCTGTTGCAGAAACCAGTAATTGAGAAACCAAGCGCCACACTCAGAGAGTTGGAGAACTCAGGTTTGTTATGCTGGTGGGCCCAGAGGAGTTAACACTCCAAGCTCTGAACCCCAAACAAAAGGGTTACAGAGTTTTTATAGAGACTATAGTGGGCAACACTGGCTGTTAATAGGCTGGTTTAACCTAAGGGGTTTCACACACGCAAGAACAGCAGTTAAGATAGGGAGGGGGATGCCTGACCTTTACACGGACAGGCACGATTCAGCAGGTTTGCAGGGGCTGGGCAGTTGCAAAGAGCAAGACAAGAGTGAGTGAGATAAGCTCCAGTTCTTAGTATTGTNTTTGGCCACCTGATGCTAAGAGCTGACTCATTTGAAAAGACCCTGATGCTGGGAAAGATTGAGGGCAGGAGGAGAAGGGGAAGACAGAGGATGAGATGGTTGGATGGCATCACTGACTTGTTGATCATGGGTTTGGGTGGACTCCGGGAGTTGGTGATGGACAGGGAGGCCTGATGTGCTGTAGTTCATGGGGTCACAACGAGTCGGACACGACTGAGCCACTGAACTGAACCTAAATGAGGGTCTAGCAATTCCACTTCTGGGTATTTATCTGAAGAAAATGAAAACAGTAACTCACAGAGAAACATACTCCCAGTTCATTGTAGTGCTATTTACAATGGGCAGTATACAGAAACAATCTAAGTATCCACTGATGGATGAATGGATAATGAAATTGTGGTATGTACATATATATAGTGGAATAGTATTCAGCCATTAAAGAGAATGAAATTTTGCCATTTGCAACAACATGGATAGAACTTGAGGGCATTATGCTAAGTTAAGTAAGCCAGACAGAGAAAGACAAATACTATGTGATCTCATTTATAACTGGAATGTAAAATAACATAAATGAAAACTAAAACAAAAAAAAAAGTTCTTAGAGAACAGACTGATACTTGACATTGGTGGTGGGTGGAAGGTGACATGAGAGAAATGAATGAAGGGGTTAAAATGGATAAACTTGTAGTATCAGATAAGTAAGTCATGGGAATGTGATATACATCATGGTGACTATAGTTAATAATACTGCTGCTGCTAAGCCACTTCAGTCGTGTCCTACCTNAAAAAAAAGTTCTTAGAGAACAGACTGATACTTGACATTGGTGGTGGGTGGAAGGTGACATGAGAGAAATGAATGAAGGGGTTAAAATGGACAAACTTGTAGTATCAGATAAGTAAGTCATGGGAATGTGATATACATCATGGTGACTATAGTTAATAATACTGCTGCTGCTAAGCCACTTCAGTCGTGTCCTACCTACTCTGTGTGACCCCATAGGCGGCAGCCCACCAGGCTCCCCCATCCCTGGGATTCTCCAGGCAAGAACACTGGAGTGGGTTGACATTTCCTTCTCCAATGCATGAAAGTGAAAAGTGAAATTGAAGTCGCTCAGTCGTGTTCGACCCCATGGACTGAAGCCCGTCAGGCTGTTCCAGGCAAAAGAGTACTGGAGTGGGGTGCCATTGCCTTCCCCAGTTAATAATACAGTTATTGCCTATTTGAAAGCTACCAAGAGAGTAGACCTTCAAGTTCTCATTGTAAGAAAAAAGAAAATTGTAGCTATGTAAAGTGATAGAATTTAACTAGATTTTGTGGTGATTATTTCACAGTATATATAAATATTGAATCATTATATTATATACCTGAAAATGATATAATGCTATGTACCCTTTATTCCTCAATATTAAAAATGCAAAAAAAAAATCTTAAGCAATTTGGAAAAGACAAAAAAAAGTATTTATATTTAAGAGTTGATTATTTTATCAGGGAAAAGTCACCAATTTAAATTCTAAGCAAAAGAAACATGAATAGCAAGCTTTGAATGAGGATGGTAACCCAAGTTCTGTAGAATGAGACTATTTTGAGCAGCAGGCCCTACTGTGAGCTGAAGTGGTCCAGGGTAGTCATATGAATTCAAGAAGACTTTGGGTATCTCTGGACCAAATGCAGATGGAACCCAGTATTCTAGTAGTTAACGGAACCATTGAAAGTGAAAATGAAAGCCGCTCAGTTGTGTCTGACTCTTCGTGACCCCCATGGGCTAGACAGTCCATGGAATTCTCCAACCCAGAATACTAGAGTGAGTAGCCTTTCTCCAGGGGATCTTCCCAACACATGCATCAAACCCAGGTCTCCCACTTTGCAGGCAGATACTTTGCCAGCCGAGCAACCAGGAAAGCCAAAGAATACTGTCATGGGTAGCTTATCCCTTCCCCAGCTGTTCTTCCTGACCCAGCAATCGAACCAGGGTCTCCTGCTTTGTAGGCGGATTCTTTACCAGCTGAGCTACGGAGGAAGCCCATTAAATGATAACAAAATTGTTTCAGTTTTGTTTTCCAGGAATGTTTTCTGCCTGTAATAAAATAGGCATAATGAAAGCAATAAAATCTTGGAACACAGCTTCTTTACTATTCAAACTGCAGTCCACAACCAAGCAATGCCTGGGAGCTCGTAAGCAATGCAGAGTCCCAGGCCCCCCTTCAGACCTTCTAAATCATACACATATGTACATTGGTGATTCATGCCCATTAAAAATGGTAAAGCACTAGTCTTTTTCCAATAGTAATGGGCAGTGGGACTTCCAAGTCAATGACATTTTACTTGAATTACAAGTATTTTTATCAGATTGTGAAAATAATATAGGCTCATTGTAAAAACAACAACGAAAACACAAAGATACTGCAAAATGTCACAAAATTATGAAGTGAAAATCACCTAGAGAGCTGTCACCAGATAAGCAGTCACCATTTGATGTAGATCTTTCCAGCCACTTTCTATATGTACTACAAATTAAAAATAAGGTAATCTATATGTACTGTTTACAATCTGCTTTTTATACTTTAGCAGTAATATGAAGACATCCTTCCATGTCAATAAATGTATCTCTAACCCATCATTTTAATTTTCAGGGATTATCCTATTTAGTACAGTGAAATGTATTTCAAAAGTCTCTTATTTTTAGACAAAGAATGTACATATACTATTTCTTTAAAATAAATTCCTCAAAGTAGAATTTCAGAGTCAAATGTTAGACACATTCAAATCTTTATATGCTTTGCAAGACAGCCTTCCAAATATGTGAGTTGTATCAATTTCTGCAATCTTTGTCAGTCTGATAGGGAGATAACTGCCTCTTATTGTTGTTAAATGCCTTTAAATCATATTCTAAATTTAAGTGCTACAGAGGTGTCTTCATTATGTGTTTTCAAAATTAATTAAAAACATAACAGTGTTCAGTAATTCATGTTCTTTGTATTTTCAAACTAAGTAATATTTAACTGTGTACCTGTTCAGAAAATTGGTAACTTGAAAGATAAAACTATAGGAGGTGATTCAGTCTAGATTTTCCACAATGAAAAGTTTGATTATTAAGTTATCATATCACTCTCATTTCTCTTTCTATCTATGTGTACCTTTCAAGTTTTCTTTGTGAATATCTCTTTCCATGCCCACTAGTTAGTTATATGCAATTCTATCCCCCAAATAGATTTAGCATTTGTGTTCTCACTCTAGGTTGAATACCTTCCAGGTCATTGCGTTATCTACATGTTGACAGTATCTGTATCTCTAGCCCAGATTGGAACAGTCTTCCTACCTTTATTTCTTAGTTAGCAACAATCTTCTCTATATTTTAACACTGTACAAAATTTTCTTCAAGACCCAGCACAAAGTCACTACTTCTTGAAACTCTGCCTGAGCACCTGGCAGATTCTTTGACTCCACTCTGCACTGCCCAGGTCTCCATCACTGCCTCATTGCAGAGTATGACTGTGTATGAGCAGGTAATTGTCAAGTCATGTGCCCTCTTCTAATGGGCGAAGCTTATTTCCCCACCTCATGTCTTCTCAAGTAACAACACTAAACCTGGCACAAAGTAAATAATCCAAACCACTGCTGAACAATCTATAAATGAAGCTAGAAACTGCTTCCTAGTCACCCTCACTCCAAGTTAACAAGAAAAAAACTGAGGCCAAACAAATTATACAAACAAAAGAACAAAACTCTGGGTAAAACATTTTAGAACATTTAGGGGAAAAAAAACATATTATTTGCTAACTAAATAATTTTCTTAATGAAAGTGCTTAATTTCTGATAAAGAATATAAATGAAGAATATATTTTCAGAGACCAGAAGAATGGCAAAATTTTCTATCTTTGGTTCCCCATAGCTAAGGCTGAGTAAAATCTAACATTTTTCTTCTCTTACTTTTCTTCCATTTTTCAAAAACACCAATCATTATTTAAAATTCTCTGCCTATCACTCAAAGAAACAGAGACAGTTGTTCATTCTGAGTTAGGATTTTGCTTATCTGACCAGTAGGGTCAAGATAATAAATCACTCAACCCCTGGGGAATAATGAAATGCTTAATGCATTTGTGCAGTTACCAAAGGGGGGTGGAGAAAGAAAAAAACTCTCAGGATTCAATTCATTTTCAAATACTACACAGTACTTACAAAAAGGCTGCATGAAGATCATATATAGGTGAAGCAGATGGAAGGGAAAAAAGCCAGAGAAGTGGCATTTCCATTAGAGAAAAATATATGGTCCATTTTTCAAATATCCCACAAGAAGAACCTTGTCTTTTATCCTTCCTGTAAACAAATGCTGTACATTCTGCCCAACCCCACCAGGAACCCTCTGGCAGTTGGCTGGTAGCACCTTTTGCTTAACTAGTTGCTCAGAGAGCAGTAAAGAATCTGCCTGCAATGCACGAGATATAGATTCGATCCCTGGTTTGGGAATATCTCTTGGAGAAGGAAATGGCAACCTACTCCAGTATTCCTGCCTGGGAAATCCCATGGACAGAGGAGCCCAATGGGCTCCAGCTCAGAGGGTTGCAAGAGTTGGACACAGCTTAGCGACCAAACCACTGCCACCACCCACTGCACTTATGATGGTTTTCGTTGCTGATCAACCTGAAGACAATCAACAACAACCCCAGGCATCTCTTTACAGGCTTTTCTTGACGCAGAAGCCATAAGCAGCCAGGCCAAAGGTCCACTGCTCTGCTATGGAGCACCAGGTGGGATGTGGAGGAGTTTAGAAAAGGATAACACGTTTCTAGCAACACTTATGTCACTATTTTAATTCGACAAAGGCCAGAAAATGCACTAGGCTTTGCTTCCAAGAGTCCTTAAAGAAAAGAACTAAGGTGAAGCTATTGAATAATTTAAAGTTTCTTATCTGAGGTAAGGGAAGAACTGTTTCACTGAGTATTCATAACACAGAACAACCTACATTGTAATATTGCTTAAGTATCAGAGTATAAATTGTCCGAAAAACTTAGAAAAACAGCTGACACTTCCAAGAAAATATTTACTCTGAATGAGAGTAAAATAGTTTCCCCTGCCCTACTCCAGACCTGCTGTGTGATCTTAAGCAAAACACTTAACACTTCTGTGTCTCAGGTAGCCTGTCTGGGGAAAATAGCTTTTGTCTCAGCTTCAGCCTAAAAACTAGTGAGGATTTCCCACTCCAGAATCAAAGAGGTTACACACAAGATACAAATTATATATTATAGCAAGGAAATATATGTGAAGCTCCTAGCATTGTGCCTGGCACAGTTATTTAATAAGTATTATTTACGTTCCCTTTCTTCACCAGAGAAAATTAAACATCTTTTGTGTTCAGTTAAGACAAAGTAAGTTAGAATAAAATTAAGAATTTTCCCCCCAGAGACATGATATCATTCTTCCCCTCATTTTTACCTTTTTCTAATATATATCTGTGCACATGCAACATTCATCACTGTAGAAATAATTAAAGGATTGATGTGTGCACCTACATGTGGAGATTAGCAGTGTATTATAGAGGAGTCTATTTTGAGGTTAGGTTAGAGATTCTGTCACCTCTGAGCAGGAACTTCAGATGGAAGACCCAGAATCACCCTACGTGGCAGGACTTGGGTCTAGGTATCCTGCAGTTTTGCCTCAGCTTGCCTGACATCCAAGCATATGACAACATCTTTGCTTCTTTTACAAGATTTCCTGGAGCTTGCACTCCCTTCATGATCTTGGCAGAGATTTCACTGCTGAAATAACATACAGAATCCTCACCAAAACCGTGTGCTGCTGAAATGCCAGAAAACTGCCGGCGTGGGCAAGATCTGAGAGTGACAGTCACCACCTCCTACCTGGCCAACCTTGTCTTCCCATAGTTTCCCAAAGTGTTCTTGGAGGGAGTGTTATTTTTCCCCCTAAAGTAAAAATGCTTCTTGAATTCCCTGAATTATTTCTAGGATATTTTCTTACCTTCTATCTATAAGCAATGTCTATAAATGACCTTGCTCAAAAATGGACTGGTTTCAGAAAAATTCTTATAGACTATCCCAGCCAAATCAGAAACCCAGAATGTAACTTACTTTCATGTCTTTAATGTTAAAATTAAGATGCCCCTCATAATAATGTTAACCAAGTGCTTTTAGTCTTTGAAATCCAGGACCAAAAGATTGTCTGATCTATTCAGCCAACATCAATTTCACATTAAGAACAGGAAGTTGAGTCTTTTTTACTTTTCACTAACATCAGTCAGTGTTAGTGGTGGCACTAGTGGTAAAGAACTCGCCTGGCAACGTGAGAGACATAAGAGAAGCAGATTTGATACCTGGGTCGCGAAGATCCCCTCGAGGAGGGCATGGTAACCTCCTCCAGTGTTCTTGCCTGGAGAATCCCTAGACAGAGGAGCCTGGTGGACTACAGTCCATAGGGTCGCAAAGAGTCAGACACAACTGAAGTGACTTAGCATGCAACATCAGTCAGCACATGACCCAAAACTTAACAGAATCATATTCCTTCTAAAGATATTGAATTAAGGTTTCCACCAGCAGATATTTACTGAGCACTTTCTATGTGCCCAAGGGCTGTTCTTAATGCTGGGGATCTGGCCGTGTTTATGAAACTCTCTGCTTTTCAGGAAATTGCCATTTTGGTGAGCAGAAATAGACAATAAATCATAAATAAATAACACACCAGAGTGGTCTTTATTCCAGATGGGATCAGAGAAGGGATGACATGTGAGCAGATTCCTAAAAGGAACAAGAAAGCAAAACTTTAGATATCCAGAAAGAGGCATTCCAAGGAGAGATTCTGCAGCAGAAGCCAACTGAGTGTACTTCCCTGAAGCAAGAGGTCAGGGGTCTAAAGCACAGTGAAGGGAGATCAGTGAGAGAGGGGAAAATCAGAGAAACACTCAGGGCCACAACATGCAGGGCCAGTAGGGCCACAACAGTGACTTTGAAAGAAATTCTGAGTGAGATGGGAAGAGAGGGCTCAGAAAAGAAGAATGAAACAATATGACATATATTCTTAAGGATAACCCCATCTGGTGTGTGGAAAACATATCTCAAAACCAAGAGTTGAATTAAAAAGAGCAGTTAAGGCATGTGCTTCATAGGAAAGTCCGGATGGAGGGGGGTGAGAAACAATCACATTTGGGATGTGTTTCAATGTATTTCACATCCCACTAGATGTGGAATATGAAAAAAAAAAAAAAAAGTGAGAAATTAAGAATGACCCCCAAGAACCTTGGAAGATAGAATAGAGCTGCCTTTTACCAAGAAGTAGAGTAGGCTGGGATTGGGGCAGGAGAATCACAAGCTCAGGTTTGAGTATGTCACATCCGAGGTGCCTATTAAAGATCTAAGTAGTTAAACGTGAGAATGACATGCAGAGGAGATTTCCAGGTTGTAAAGGTAAACTGAATACCACTTGTCGGCTCTGGAATGTATCATAATCCGACTATGCTGGCCAGCTATTTCTATGATAACGCTTTGTAACAAACCACTCCAAAACTAGATGGCCTACAACAAAAAAACAGTTATTTTTCTGGTTTACAGGTCTGTAGGTTGGCAGGGAAGACTATCTCAGGCTGCAATGTGGTTGTACTGGGTTAGGTTTAGCTTTGCTCTGAGTGTCTCGTTCCTAGATTTATACTGCAGGAGCCAAAGACAGATGGGGCATGCCCTTATCAAGATGATAACATGAACCAGAGACAGCCGGAGGAAACGTATAATCCTTTTAAGGATTTTTCACAGAACCAGGTACACTATCACTTCTGCCCATACTCTACTGCCCAATGCAAGTCACTTAGTGAAACCCAATATCATTGGGACAGGGTAGCATACTGACATATAATCACAGGAAATACAAAGTCACACAGCAAAGGATATGTATATTTCTAATACAGGGAAGGCCTGAAGAATTGGAACATGACCCAATTCACCTTTCAGCTCATACTGTACCCTTAGCTATACCTATGGCTCATGACAAAAGACATTTTAAAGATTTCATAAACTCTCAACTCAATGAGTTTCCTCAAATGTCTATTTTTGAAAATCACTTTACAAATATATTTGAGGCAATTATACTTGGATTTTTTCACTAACAGGAAAACAGACTGGCATTTTCTAATAACATGGTACACATCATATTTTAAATGTCATTTCTTTAAAAAAAATATCTTGATCACTGCTTCTCAAACTATTGGGGGGGGTGTGGTGGGGACAGACACTAGTTCTTCATTTCAACAAGCCAGAGACCTATATATATATTTTTAAATACAGTAAAATTAATTGCTAAGTTTGACTTTTTCAAAAAGAAAAGTTATACAAATTTCAAGTCCGTGTTTTTTGGAAAGTACTTGGTCACATTGCTATAAAAGTGTCTAAATAAATACTTGTTCTTAATTTTTGCACCTACCTCGCTGAAGATAAGAGCATATAGAAGAGCATCAGCCCATGGACCACACTTTGTAAAGCATTGTCCTAGATGATTCCATGATAACCAGATCCCTTTGCCCCCAAATTTTATCATTACTGAATAATAGCAGTTTGAACACAAACCTAAGTTGCTAAAAATCTGAAATTGGATTTGACTTGTACCCAAGTTTACTCAACTACTAATTCTATTTGTTAGGCTTGTTTGGTCCCCAGGATTCCATGCTTCACTTAATAAGTCAAAAAGGAAAAAAAATAGGGCTTTGTCAAATAGCCATACCCTACTTTATGGTTTTTGCTATGTATTTCTTGATTCTTATGGCAATGCCTTTTAGAATTTCCATCCGTGCTGTACACACACAAATTACTAAAATCTCCTGGCCACATCCTGAGGCTACCTTAATTGACTGTTATCAAGCTGTGCTTTTTAAATGTTCGCATTTGATCTTTTTAAAATGCTTCTGAGATTTAACTGGTGTCAAACTGGCTGGCCTAATTTCCTGCAATGTCTTTAGATCCTTTTTTAAAAGTAATTGGGTATTGAATTAGGGCTTTTTCTTTCTTTCTTGAGGAATCAGTACTAAATTTAGTTAAGTTCTGACCAACAAAAACTAAAAAATTCTATTCTTTCCTATTAATTTCCTGCACCTTGACTTGCCAGCTCCAGCTGTACACTACCCTCAGTTTAGCTCAGCTGCTCAGCCATGTCCGAGTCTTTGCGACCCCATGAATTGCCTCCCTGTCCATCACCAACTCCTGGAGTTCACTCAGACTTGCGTTCCTCGAGTCAGTGATGCCATGCAGCCATCTCATCCTCTGTCGTCCCCTTCTCCTCCTGCCCCCAATCCCTCCCAGCATCAGAGTCTTTTCCAATGAGTCAACTCTTTGCGTGAGGTGGCCAAAGTACTGGAGCTTCAGCTTTAGCATCATTCCTTCCAAAGAAGTCCAGAAAAAATTAAGCCATGCTTGTTGAGCCTTACTGAAAGGGGGCCAAGTGGACCTAGAGGCATCTCAGTTAAGTTCAGTTGCTGAGTCATGTCCGACTCTTTGCGGCCCCTTGGACTGCAGCACACCAGGCCTCCCTGTCCATCACCAACTCCCGGATTTTACCCAAAATCATGTCCCTTGAGTTGGTGATGCCATCCAGCCATCTCAGCCTTTGTTGTCTCCTTCTCTCACCTTCAATCTTTCCTAGCATCAGGGTCTTTTCAAAGGAGTCAGCTCTTTGCAACAGGTGGCGAAAAATTTGGAGTTTCAGCTTCAACATCAGTCCTTCCAATGAATATTCAGGACTGATTTCTTTTAGGATGGACTGGTTAGATCTCCTTGCAGTCCAAGGGACTCTCAAGAGCCTTCTCCAACACCACACTTCAAAAGCATCAATTCTTTGGCACTCAGCTTTCTTTATAGTCCAACTCTCACATCCATACATGACCACTGGAAAAACCATAGCCTTGACTAGACGGACCTTTGTTGGCAAAGTAATGTCTCTGCTTTTTAATATGCCGTCTACGTTGGTCATAACTTTTCTTTCAAGGAGTAAGAATCTTTTTATTTCATGGCTGCAATCACCATCTGCAGTGATTTTGGGGCCCAAAATAATAAAGTCTGCCACTGTTTCCACTGTTTCTCCATCTATTTGCCATGAAGTGATGGGACTGGATGCCATGATCTCATTTTCTGACTGCTGATCTTTAAGCCAACTTTTTCACTCTCCTCTTTCACTTTCATCAAGAGGCTCTTTAATTCCTCTTCACTTTCTGCCATAAGAGTGGTGGCTTCTGCATATCTGACGTTATTGATATTTCTCCCGGCAATCTAGATTTCAGCTTGTGCTTCTTCCAGCCCAGCGTTTCTCATGATGTACTCCTCAAGACACATCTAGATAATGCAAATATCAGATTTGAAAATGGGATTTGCTGAATCTTGCCTGAACAAAGAACAGTATCCAGGAGTCCTTCATGTGGTAAAAGAGGAAGATAAAAGAGCAGTGAGATTAATATTAATGATGAAACAATAACACCTTTCCAGAAATGTTCTCAGAAGAACATGGACAACGCACATCCAACATACCATCATCAACTGAGCCATTTGGACCCTATACTACTGAGGCAACACTAAGAAGCATTCAAGAGTTAAGGCAAATTTCTCAACTGTTCCTAAGTTTTTATTGTTGCTGTTGTTACTATTATTATTATAATCATCATCAGAGTTGCTAATTTAAAGTCAAATAAAACTCATAAATATTAATCCATTTCTATTCTCTCTTGGAAATTCTTTCTTCTCATATGGTAATGAGTAGCCTAAACTCAACTTCTCTGGAGCAAGAAACTGTTTATTTGAGGTCACATTTATGCAATGCCAACATATCAATTGCTTACTCAAAGCTATTGAAGAAAACATAAAACCAGTCTGCAGCTGAGCCAAACTGTCCAGGGAATTCAGACAAAAGAGTCCATCCTANTCATTTCTATTCTCTCTTGGAAATTCTTTCTTCTCATATGGTAATGAGTAGCCTAAACTCAACTTCTCTGGAGCAAGAAACTGTTTATTTGAGGTCACATTTATGCAATGCCAACATATCAATTGCTTACTCAAAGCTATTGAAGAAAACATAAAACCAGTCTGCAGCTGAGCCAAACTGTCCAGGGAATTCAGACAAAAGAGTCCATCCTATAAACAATGGCAACACAACCTTTATAACATGATGTTGTCATTCATTATACTACTCTTGCTGCTTCATTCAGGGCAATATCTAATTTACATTTTATCTCCCAGAGAACCTTGCATTAATAGGAGCCCAGGTAACTTCTAAACAAATTATTTAAAAATTCATTTGCATTTTTAAAAGATGTTTAAAATATTTAACCAAAATAGTGCACTTGTAGTTAGAAATCACCTTAAGAAAATATTTAGACATTTTGTAGAATCAAAATGCTAAGTAGTTATATTCAGTTCTTGGCTTTACATGGAATAACAATTGCAAACATCAACTCCTCCATCTTAGCTTGGTCAGATTTGCCTCAGAGACTAGGCAAAGAGACTAAAGCTTTCCTCCTCATCTGCCTCATCACTCAAGTTTTCTAGCTCCTAACACAAGGAAGACGTGCTAAACTCTATGGATCCCTTACATTTAGATGAACCAGGAAATGCTGGTTTATAAACTCTGCTCCATGATGTTTTGTGTTAGATATCACAGAGAAACTCAGAAAAACTGATACACCATATTTTAAAGTATAATTTTACAATCTGAATAAAATATTAGGTAAAAAAAGAGCAGACTACACTCAAAATATAAAATAGAAACAATAACCAAATTTTGTTGTGATGACACTATATGTTTACATATATATAAGTTGAGATCTCTCAGTTCAGTTCAATCAGTCAGTCATGTCCAACTCTTTGGAACCCCATAAACTGCAGCATGCCAGGCCTCCCTGTCCATCACCAACTCCTAGAGTTTACTCAAACTCATGTCCATTGAGTCAGTGATCCCATCCAATCATCTCATCCTCTATCATCTCCATTTCCTCCAGCTTTCAATCTTTCCCAGCATTGGGGTCTTTTCCAATGAGTCAGTTCTTCACATCAGGTAGCCAAAGGATTGGAGTTTCAGCTTCAGCATCTGTCCTTCCAAAGAAACTCAAGACTGATTTCCTTTAGGATGGACTGGTTGGATCTCCTTGCAGTCCAAGGGACTCTCAAGAATCTTCTTCAACACCACAGTTTCAAAGCATTAATTCTTCAGTGCTCAGTTTTCTTTATAGTCCAATTCTCACATCCATACATCAGTTCAGTTCAGTCACTCAGTCGTGTCTGACTCTTTGCAACCCCATGGACCACAACATGCCAAGCCTCCCTGTCCATCACCAACTCCCAGAGTTTGCTCAAACTCAAGTCCATTGAGTCGTTAATGCCATCCATCTCATCCTCTTGTCCCCTTCTCCTCCCATCTTCAATCTTTCCCAGCATCAGGGTCTTTTCAAAGGAGTCAGTTCTTTGCATCAGGTGGCCAAAGGATTGGATCTTTAGCTTCAGCAACAGTCCTTCCAATGAATATCCAGGACTGATTTACTTTAGCATGGACTGGTTCCAACCAGTCTCCTTGCAGTCCAAGGGACTCTCAAGAGTCTTCTCCAACACCACGCTTCAAAAGCATCAGTTCTTCAGTGCTCAGCTTTCTTTATAGTCCAACTCTCACATCCATACATGACTACTGTAAAAACCATAGCTTTGACTAGATGGACATTTGTTGGCAAAGTAATGTCTCTGCTTTTCAATATGCAAACCTCTACTAATAGAATATATTAATGGAAGCAACTATAGATCTTTTCTCAAGAAAAGATCCCAGTAAGTCTAAGAATGTTACTGTATTAGTCTACCCAGGTTGTCATTACAGAATACCACAGACTAGGTGGCTTAATCAACAGAAATACATTTTCTCACAATCTTGCAGGCTAGAAATCCAAGATCAAAGTGTCATCAGTGATGGCTTGTAGTGAGACCTCTAGCTGACTTGTACATGGTCACCTTCTATGACCTATTCTCTGTGAGCACAAGGAAAGAGAGAACTATTGTGCTTCTTCCTTTTCTAGTAAGGATACCAGTCATATCTAATTCAGGCTCCACCCTGATAACCTCATCTAATGTTACCTCCCTAAAGCTCCTATCTCCAAATACAGTTACACTGGGATATTATTGACTGAGTTGTGCCCCTTCCACACCAAATTCATATGTATTCATATCCATAAGCTAAGCTAAGTCACTTCAGTCATGTCCAACTCTGTGCGACCCCATAGACAGCAGCCCACCAGGCTCCTCTATCCCTGGGATTCTCCAGGCAAAAGCACTAGAGTGGGTTGCCATTTCCCTCTCCAAGGCATGAAAGTGAAAAGTGAAAGTGAAGTCGCTCAGTCGTGTCCGACCCTCAGCGACCTCATGGACTGCAGCCCACCAGGCTCCTCTGTCCATGGGATTTTCCAGGCAAGAGTACCAGAGTGGGGTGCCGTTGCCTTCTCCATTCATACCCATAAAATTTGTAAATCACAAAATGTAAAAACAATCAACGTATTTAACAAATGACATTAAGAAAACTGTTTTCGTCCACATCAAATTCTAAACAGATTAAAATTAAATCACAGGAAGAAGTAATAGTATTTATCACAACTAAGATAATTAAAATAAAAGGATAAATTAGAAAAGATAAAATGGGTAAGATTAAGAACATTAAAACATCTGTGTAATAAAAAAATGCAGCAACATTTAAATAAAAATGAAAGTAACAGATTGGTAGAAGTGTCACAAATAGGAAAAGGGATAGCAAAAGAATAGAGACAAATGTATTTTTATATATTATATACTGATATACAATGTATAAAGACAAATAAATTATTTAAGTTGCTAAGATTTCATTAGAGAAATACCTATAAAAATAAAATATGAGATATCACACATGAAAAAACATGTATCCCATTTGTCAAAAAAAAATAGAAAAAGTCATAATAAATAACATTTCTACCTAATAAATAACCAGTTTTTTAAGAAACCTTATGCTTGGGATAATGCAGGAATCATGTTCTAAACATTACTACAAAATATGCAAATTTTAAGATTTTAAAAGAGACATTTGGGAAATACATATCAAAAGTGTTAGAAATGATTCCCATCAATTGAACTCAATGAGCCATTCTTTGAAAAATATTGCTATTAAAAACACCAAAAAGCTACACAATAATGGGCCCTACCTCTGAACAGGACACTTCTGGTAACTGCCTAGCCACTTGTAATACTTAATTTCATGTACCAACTTGACTAGACCATAGAGTGTACAGATATTTGGTCAAATATTAATCTGGCTATTTCTGTGACAGTGTTCTTGGGTGAGATTAAGATTTAAATCAATAGACTAAGTCTTTAGATTGCCCTCTGGAATGTGGGTGGGCTTTGTCCAATCAGTTGAAGGCCTGAATAAAATAAAAGGACTTATTCTCTCCAGGGTAAGAAGAAATTCCCTGTTTAATAGGCTTTAAACTGGAACACTGGCCTTTTTCCTGCTTTTGGACTTGAACTGGAAAATCAGCTCTTCCTGGTCTCAAGGCTGGTACAACACCACTGGTCTTCCTGATTTTCAGGCCTTAGGACTCAGAACTAAGTGTCAGCTCTCCTG
Organism: Neotragus moschatus; assembly: GCA_006410615.1. Taxonomy (NCBI): domain Eukaryota; kingdom Metazoa; phylum Chordata; class Mammalia; order Artiodactyla; family Bovidae; genus Neotragus; species Neotragus moschatus. The sequence goes on along the minus strand of SJYA01001220.1, from coordinate 1,046,945 downwards.
GGGCTCCACCTTGGTGACCCACCCTGCAGATCTTGGGATTTGTTCATCTCTAAAATTATGTCAGCCAATTTCTTACAGTAAATCATAGATAACAGGTAGATACATAGACAGTTAATCTTACATTCATTCTATTCCTAGAGAACCCTAATACACCACCATCTCTACTCCTTCTTTGCCAGACAAAATTCATGGTGGTTTGGGGAGCGATGCACCCAGCCCTAGAAAAAAAGTTTGTCCACGCCAATCATGACAATCCTGTTGTTCTTTATAGAGCTGAGACTTATTTGGACATATCACATAATTTTGGACATTAAAGTCTCAAGTAAACTCTGTTGAAAGCTTCTGAGAAGGACTTTTCTCTTGAAAAAAGAGAACCAAGATGAAAAGTTCATTTTTCCTCCCACTCTATTCTATCCAGTTTGGAGGCTACCTTGTAATGATATGATATTCAAAGCAGCAGTACTCATCTTCTGATCATGAGGAAAACAATCACACACACACACACACACAAAAACTGACTCAGGTCCAAAGTAACCTACTGGTCTATTATGTAAACAGCAAATGTCAATATAATATAGCTTAAGTCATAACTAATGAGTCGTTCTCTTAACTTCAGATAAAATATCCTAAATTTTATCATATACTTACTTCACTCGCTTATTTTTAGTGTCCAAAAAAATATGGTAATTATATAAACTATAGGAGAAGAATAAAACAAACTAAGCAAAAGATATTAAGAAGAGGTGGCAAGAATACACAGAAGAGCTATACAAAAAAGATCTTTGTGACGCAGATAACCAAGATGGTGTAATCACTGGACTAGAGCCAGACACCCTAGAATGTGAAGTCAAGTGGGCCTTGGAAAGTATCATTACAAACAAAGCTAGTGGAAGTGATGGAATTCCAGATGAGCTATTTCAAATCCTAAAAGATGATGCTGTTACAGTGCTGCACTCAGTATGCCAGCAAATTTGGAAAACTCAGCAGTGACCACAGGACTGGAAAAGGTCAGTTTTCATTCCAATCCTGAAGAAAGGCAATGTCAAAGAATGCTCAGACTACCACACAATTGTACTCATCTCACACACTAGCAAAGTAATGCTCAAAATTCTCCAGGCCAGGCATCAACAGTACATGAACCATGAACTTCAAGATGTTCAAGATGGATTTAGAAAAGGCAGAGGAGCCAGAGATCAAATTGCCAACATCCATCAGATCATGGAAAAAGCAAGCGAGTCCTAGAAAAACATCTACTTCTGCTTTACTGACTATGTTAAAGCCTTTGACAGTGCAGATCACAACAAACTGTGGAAAATTTTTAAAGAGATGGATATACTGAACCACCTTACCTGCCTCCTGAGAAATCTGTATGCAGATCAAAAAGCAACAGTTAGAACCAGACAGGGAACAACAGATTGGTTCCAAAGAGGGAAAGGAGTCTGTCAAGGCTGTATATTGTCACCTTGCTTATTTAACTTATATGCAGAGTACATCATGCAAAATGCCAGGCTGGATGATGTACAAGCTACAATCAAGATTGCTGGGAGAAATATCAATAACCTCAGATATGCAGATGACACCACCATTATGGCAGAAAGCAAAGAAGAACTAAAGAGCCTCGTGATGAAATTGAAAGAGGGGAGTGAAAAAGTTAGCTTAAATCTCAACCTTCAGAAAACTAAGATCATGGCATCCGGTCCCATCACTTCATGGCAAATAGATGTGGAAACAATGGAAACAGTGAAAGACTTTATTTTTTTTGGACTCCAAAATCACTGCATTTGGTGACTGCAGCCATGAAATTAAAAGACACTTGGTCCTTGGAAGGAAAGTTGTGACCAACCTAGACAGCATATTAAAGAGCAGAGACATTACTTTGCCAATAAAAGTCCGTCTAATCAAAGCTATGGTTTTTCCAGTAATCATGTATGGATATGAGAGTTGGACTGTGAAGAAAGCTGAGCACCGAAGAATTGATGCTTTTGAAGTGTGGTGTTGGAGAAGACTCTTGAGAGTCCCTTGGATTTCAAGGAGATCCAACCAGTCAATCCTAAAGGAAATCAGTCCTGAATATTCACTGGAAGGACTAATGGTGAAGCTTAAGCTCCAGTCCTTGGCCACCTGACGATGCAAAGAGGTGACTCATTGGAAAAGACCCTGATTGTCAGGGGATGTTCAACTTTAAAGGATCCAATATGTTTTCTTCCTTTGTGTGCCATTTCTCAAGGACTCTCTGTTCCTTATCAGTTCCTGCAAAACAGGAACGAGCAGAGCTGCATGCAGTTCTCAGGACTGAGATCATGGGAAAGGGCACCTGCTTGGATTCCCTTCAGTGACTCCCTTCATTGACTCTTCAATGGCCTTGCCATTAAAGGACTATCCATTTTGTTGCAACTGCTGAAATTTTGTTCTTTTTAATGGCTGAGTAATCATTTTATTGAATATATATATAAGGATGCGTTTCTGCAAATAAAGTACCCTTGCGAGACTTAGGTCCCCTGCATCTTTCTTCTCATCGACTCTAGTCCCCAGGTCTTGGTCTATGAAGACCATGACACCTGATCCTAGGGAAAATTGAAGGCGGGAAGAGAAGGGGACGAGAAAGGATGAGATGGTTTGATGGCATCACTGACTTAGTGGATTTAGTTTCAGCAAACTCCGGGTGTTGGTGATGGGACAGGGAGGCCTGGAGTGCTGTGGTCCATGGAGTTGCAAAGAATCAGACACGGCTGAGTGACTGAATTGATAACTGATCATATGTCAGCTCAGTGGGACATTCAGTTCAGTTCAGTCGCTCAGTCATGTCCGACTCTTTGCAACCCCATGAATCGCAGCACCCCAGGCCTCCCTGTCCATCACCAACTCCCGGAGTTCACTCAGACTCACGCCCATTGAGTCAGTGATGACATCCAGCCATCTCATCCTCTGTCGTGCCTTCTCCTGCCCCCAATCCCTCCCAGCATCAGAGTCTTTTCCAATGAATCAACACTTTGCATGAAGTGGCCAAAGTACTGGAGCTTCAGCTTTAGCATCAGTCCTTCCAAAGAAATTCCAGGGCCGATCTCCTTCAGAATGGACTGGTTGGATCTNGCACGGGGATGATCCAGAGAGCTGGTGTGGAGTGGGAGGTGGGGGGGGGGGTTTCAAGATTGGGAACTCATGTACACCTGAGATGAAAAAAAATAAATAAATAAAATTAAAAAATTAATTAAAAAAAAAAAGAATGTCCAAATATCATGTGACCATGGAAATATTTTCGAGGAACAACTATTATCTGCAGACACTTTGGGAATCACTGCACTTTATTGTTTGCATAAATCTATGTTTCAGATCAGAAGCACTATGCTTCTGTAGGAAATAAATTTTTTAAGAAAACAACTGTACCACAAATCATTTTTGTTAATAATTGCTCTCTACCACATGTAGAAAGTTCTTTCAAGTAAAATTGCCGAAATAATTTTTCTGCTGAATTTGTAGGAACATAGGATAATCTTAATTTAATATAAAGCTTGCTATATCTCCCTTTCTTTTTCTAGTAGCAGTTCTCTTATTGTTGGCAAAATTATAAAGAACACAGACACGAATTTCCATCCACCGTACCAATAAACAGGATTCAGAAGGGACCTAATGCAGGAACTAGAATCAGGCAGCAATTTCTCAGTGAAGTTGATATAGAATTTAGACTTCAGAGTGCCTGTTGGTATTAACTGCAGATTCTACTGTAAAATAACAATGTCCTTTTAGTGCTTTCATCTGCTGTCAAGTTTATATTTAAAACTTATATAGAGCTTCCACATCTTCCAAGTGATGAATTCGTGTAGACTTGAGCTTTGCTTTGCACGGGTGGTCAACCAATACATTTAGCTCTTTATTCCTAGGGGGAGTCTCCAGTCACTAAGTTTATTACAACACTTTATTGAAAATGTGTAATTTCATCTCCAAGTTTCAAATTGTGTTTTATTAGTAAAAATTATTTGCTGTTCCCTGGAAAGTTATTTGAAGCCTGAAATAATTATAGAATGATAGAACTATCAAGTGCATCCAGAGGTCACATAGCCCATGTTCTACTCTCAACACAGATCCATGCCTTAGCTAAGCAAGGTATATTTCTAGCTACTGAGACTTAAGGGAAATGATAATATATTTTCCAAATGTAATTTAAACCCATGTTTGAAAATATTGACCAATCAGTATAGCCTGTCTTTATACTGAGTAAACAGAAGCCCTGCAATCTGATAGGAGACCCTTTTCCACACCCTTAATCTTTCTTTCTACCAGTCTTTCTAAGGGCTTGGGAGTCCATACTACTAATTCAGTTCTCAGAGTATTCAGGCTTTTCTTCCTTGAATCAAAGTCACTCGTCTAAAACCTAATTGTTACAGCTATCTTTGGGCACCAATAATGCTACCATTCTCCTGAACACCTAAACTTAAACTTGAAAGTCATACTGGACACCTTCCTTTCCCTTCAGTCACACATCCCATCAGTAACGGTCTCATGATGTCTATTCCCAAAGTATCTCCCGGTTACCATTCTTTTTCATTTCTACTGACATTGCCAATTACAGACCAGCTCCCCATTGCTTCTCATTTCCTTCTCACCCTTATAAAGCTTTCTAACTGGGGCTTACATCAGCGGCAGATTGAATTCAGATGTATATAACACAAAGCAGCCATAAATGCAACATCTTTGAAAAAAGTGGGAATTCTTTTTCTCTCACCTGACAAAAAGATTGGCAGTAGTCACAGCAAGATGGTGAAACAGTTCCATGAGGTCATGAGAAACCCAAGATACTGCTAGCTTTCCATACTTATATTCTTAGAGTATTTTTGTGTATGTGTTAGTCGCTCAGTCATGTCCGACTCTGCGACCCCATGAACTGCAGCCCACCAGGCTCTTTTCATGGAGTTCTCCAAGCAAGAATACTGGAGTGGATTGCCATTCCCTTCTCCACAGAGTATTTTTAGAGCAGTTGTATTGCCTTAGGCTGTCTCCTAGTTTTAAAGCACATTCGCAGAACACCCACCCTATGATTTCAGCTTACATTACATTGGCCAAAACAAGACAGTGCTGCCACTTGCTTCAAATTAGGATGGCAAATGTGGTTGCATTTTTTAAATTGTTAGTTTCCTGTCCAGGCTGCTGTGTCACCATCCATAACAAAACTAGAGTCCTGGAAGCAAGAAAGCAATGACTGTCAGGTAGGGTATCAGGAGACTCTGCAATAGCACCCTTGTCTTCAGACTTGCCAGGGTTATGGATCTGACTGCCAGACTGATTTTCTCAGTTGTGCTCAGAAGAGTTCCTGATCACTCCTATTCTACCTCCCCTTAATGAAACTCTAAAGATAGCAACACAGACAGGAATTTTATTTCACACATCTCTGTGCTAATCTCTTGAAGCATATTACCTCATTTAATATCAACACATTCCCTGGAAGATATATTTTATTATCCCTGTTCTACCAAGAAGACACTTGAGACTCAGTCTAAGAAACCTGCTCAAGTTCATACTGCTAACAAATAAGTCAAGAGTCAACTTCAGGACCACGGCAAAGAAGAGGCAACACGTGTGTTCTTCTTATTGTGTCAGGCTAATGACCTCTACTCAGAGAAGGCACTGGCACCCCATTCCAGTACTCTTGTCTGGAAAATTCCATGGATGGAGGAGCCTGGTGGGCTGTAGTCCATGGAGTCGCTAAGAGTCAGACACAACTGAGCGACTTCACTTTCACTTTTCACTTTTATGCACTGGAGAAGGAAATGGCAACCCACTCCAGTGCTCTTGCCTGGAGAATCCCGGGGATGGTGGAGCCCGGTGGGCTGCCGTCTATGGGGTCACACAGAGTCAGACATGACTGAAGCGACTTAGCAGCAGCAGCAGCAGCAGCAGTGACCTCTACTAAAGCACCAAGCTTGTGGTCTGAAATTCTCTATGGTTATTTTTATTCCAAGGAGCTTATTGTATGGATCTTTCTAGTCCCTATGTCTAGAAAAGGCATCACCAATCATAAATTGAATGTCCTTTTTAAAAAAAAAAAAAAAAGACAAATACCTCTATAACTCTAAATATTTAATGATATATCTGGAGATTCTGCTTTGAGGACATTTTTAATTCTGTTAACCTTTGTTTAGTCTACTTCTACGACTCATTATTTTATGGATTAAAAAGTTTCAGAATACCATTTTAAATAGCACTCAGTTTTCAAGAAGAATAATACCTCGAAGATTTTTTTCTACTTTTTATTAAGAAAATTTTAAAACTTACTGAAAAGTAAAGCAAAGTATAATGAATCATGTATGCTCATTGTCCATATTTAACTATTCTTAACATTTTCTAACATCTTCTTTAAATATTGTTTTGATAGTGTAATAAAAAGTAAATAAATATGACATTTCTTTACCTATATATGTCAGTATGCAATGCTTAAAAATATAATAAAAATAAAACCAGTAAGGACATCCTCCTATATAATCATAATACCACATCATAGCTACAAAATTCACAGGAAATTCTTAATAAAATCTAATGCCCAGGTTGTGCTAAACTTTCACTGTTTCTCAAGATACTGATTTTATCAAACTAGGATCCAAACAAGTACCACATGGATTTTGCTTTGCATTTTGTTATGTCTCTTAAGACTTTTAATCTAGAAAATTCCTCTCCTTCTCCCCACTCATTCTCCTCACAACAGTAGCTTTTTGAAAAGATTAGGCTAACTGTCCTTTAGAATGTCCTGTTTTTAAAAATATATAATTGCTTCCCTTTTTAACTATGTGTCCCGTGCACTAGAGTTTAGGTCTAAAGTCTTCATTCAATTCAGGTTACACATCTTTGGCAACAATGCATGAAGACAGTCTTTATTATAAAATAGACTGACAAAGCCATAGATCTTCTGCTGTAATACACCGCACAAAATTTTTGTATGTTCCTTCTTTAAGAGTCTATGGAGATAAATTAGGAGTTTGAGATTAATAGATACACAGTATTATATATAAAATAGATAAACAAGGACCTACTGTATAGCACAGGGAACTATATTCAGTATCTTGTAATAACCTACGATGGAAAAGAATCTGAAAAAGAATATATATAACTGCATCACCTTGCTATACACCTGAACCTGACACAACATTGTAAAGTAACTGTAATTCAATTTTAAAAAATAATCTATGGCAATAATAGTAGGGAACAAGTGGCCATGATTGCAAATGTTTTAATTTAATTAGGGAATCGTTTCTATCTTTTTACTACGTGAATAGAATTTCTGAGAATGTGTGCGTATTTTCCAAGCATTGCAGTATACCATAGATCTCAATCTTATCTGTTCTCCTCTGTAACAAGTTGCCTCAAAGAAAAATAAAAGAAGAAACAAAAAAGGTAAAGAAAACAAACTTCCCATCAAGTATTATGTTCCCATGTGATCATTTATGACAGCTTGGGTATGAAATTGAGTCTAAACTGCCAACAGCTATATTTCCATAAGTGAAGGCCCCACACTGATTGCTAGTGGAACAACAGTACAATAAAAAAGGAAAGCAATGTGAACTGCTCACACATCACAAAGCAGCTTTTCCAGGTTGCTTTATTTAGTCTCTCTGACAGTGTTGTGGAAACAACAGTTCAATTCTGGTTGAAAGGGCTCTTTTATTACAACACAATGCAACTTTTTTCATAGTGACTTGTGTATAAATGGTAGGCCACAATCTTTTAAAAACATACTACCCACATTCCGGATACAGCATTAATAACATCCAAGTGAGAAACATTGAATGGCTAACCACAAAAGAAAGTCTGACTTGTGACAATTGGCTGGCAGACAATGGTGGGGCACAATGGCTTTCTGAGTACATAAGGCTTTCTGTCTCATAATCACTGTGTATCAGAGAGGTTGGTGTTCATACTGTGACCTCACATGTATTTCAGAATGTTTTGCTCATGCTAGTTACTTGGGATATCACTACTACTAACAAATTATAACAGTTAACATCAACCTAGTGGTTACTGTATGCTCGGCTACTTACTTAGTATTGATACTCTGCAAGCATTAGCTCACATTTCATTTAATCCTCAAAAAAAAGACAAGGAAATTACTCTAGAAATATTATCATACTCTTTTTGCTATAAAGAAATCAGTACTGTGAACTCACAGAAACAGAGTAGAATAGTGGTAACCAGGGGTTGGGTAGTGGGGGAAATGGAAATATATTAGTCTACTACTTTTAGTCTACTTATTAGTCTACTACTTTTCATTTATAACATGAACAAGTTCCAAGGATCTAAGGTATAGCATGCTGACTGTAGTTAAAAATACTGTATTCTACACTATTGATACTATGTATAAAATAGATAATCAATTACAACCCACTATATAGATCAGGAAACTCTATTTAATGCCCTGTGGTGACCTAAATGGAAAGGAAATCCAAAGAATAGAGGATATATGTAAACATAAAGCTGATTCACTTTGGTGTATAGCAGAAACATACCATATTGTCAAGCAACTATACTCCAATAAAAATTAATTAAAGAAAAGAAAATTCTAATCACTATCCCCCTCTGTTAAAAAATACTGTATTATATTCTTGGAAGTTTTTAAGAAAGTAGATCTTATAAGTTCTCACCAAAGAAAAAAAAGAGTAAATACATTGAGTGAGGGTGATTAACATATTAATTAATTTGGTTATGGTGAATATTTTATAATGTATAGATATCACATATCATCACATAATATATTTTAAATGTATACAATTCTATTTGCCAATTATATCTGAATAAAGTTTCAGGGAGAAAACTAGGACTTGAAAAGTAATAGTCAAACCAGTCCAATTCTCAAAACTATGCTGTTCAAACTTCTCAGAGTTTCTCTCTTAAGTGATATCATGGAAGAAAGAAATGATGAACACAATTTCTGGTCCAAGAAAGTATCACCTATGAATTCTCCTAAGACCAGAGAGAAAATGAGTCTGCCTCTTTTTCATACTCACTTATTTGACCTTGTCATCCAGAGGTCATCATCCCCATGCCCAGAGACTGCAGATGGACAAAGTAAGTACTCATTGCTAAGGAGGTGTAATCAGGCTATTTTCATCAGCTTTCCAGGCTAGAACAGCCCAAAGTGAGCACACTTTCTCTTGACAGAATCACCATGGATGCTTCCACCCTAGGTAAAGTTCACCTCTCCCTGACCTCAATACCTTTCAGAGTCAACATCCTAGTTCATGTACCACAAAGGAGGAAACGAACACTGGCAGATCTGAACAGATATTGTTAATACAAAAGCAAAAACATAACTTATGTTTCCAATCATTTGATGACTGAAACAACCAAAAATTTCATATCTGTGGAAAAACATGTAAGCTACAGATAATATGTAACAAATATCTTCTTAAATACATGCCTGAATTCAGACACACACACAATTATGTAAGAAAAAGCTCCAGAAAAAAACACAAAGTACTGATTACCAGAGCCTAAATATCTAGATGGTTTGGAATGGGACACGAGATTAGATATCAGTTTAATTAACCAGAGAACTTGCATTTTAGAAGCCATATAAATAGGATATAAATTTTAGGTCATCAAAAAGTAGGGGGCTATAGCTGAGAATTCCATCTAAAGCCAGAAGNTACTCTACCACAAACTTCCTGGAGATTGGCTAAGCTCTTATGACAGAAACGTAGTGCAATGTCTGTCTGCGGGGGACAGTGTGGTCATGAAGTCGACTTCGTCAACTTGAAAACCACAGTCCATGCCGCTGATGCTATGTGCTTGGACATCATCAGTGTCTCAAAAAGAGAAAGAATATGCAAATGTTCTCCACAGATTCGTACATTAGATTCCTGGAGTCCTTCCAGGGAGGACCAACCCCCTTCCCCTTCTTATAATTGAAGCAGCTCTCTGGATACAAACTCACCCTTTTCCAGTCTTCGTTTACATTTTCTCAAAGAACAGTCCTAATAATTCCTAAATTGAGCTTGCCTTCTTTTACCATCGTGGCAAAGTGCAATTACAGTTTAAAGGGAATATTTATGTATATTAGTTAACAACATCATTGCAACTTACGGCTCACACATCAACACTTAATTAGTGTAAGCATAAGTGACATAATTGCTACAAGGCATGCATTTACTAGTAATGTGAGGTAATTTCATGCACTGTGCACATTTTAAATATCTCCTTTATACTCTGTCAGGCTGAATTTTTAAATCAATAAGGGATATTTACATGGATCAGAAAATGGTCTTCTTCCCTATTATAGACAAATATACTGTTTTGTCCTTTTGAAGCATTTAATACCCTACAGGATTTTTAAAAGCTAAAAAAAAAAAGGTTAAAAAGGGACTGAAGACCCTGCCTTCAGGAATAAAGAGAACCCCTTAATGTGTATAGGCTCATCCACATTAATTATATGTGTTGTCCTCCTTCATTTACAACTATTTACTATGCATTTAAATGCCTCTCTGGGCATCACAACTTGTAGCTTAGACATATTTTTATTAAATACAGTGCTTCTATAAAATGAGGAGTTCCAAAGCCCCCCTCAAAAATCACAAGTACTCTTAAGAAATTAGGAAGAGAGGCCTTTCTAAAATCCACATTTTTTCAAAGCAACTCCCTCCAGACAGTTCTCCAGCAGCTGCTCCTACGCTTCCCTGTCAAGTCCAAACCCCAGGCTGAGACAGCACCAGCCCTTCCTGATGGGGCTCTCATCCACCTTCTAACCCTCCAGTCACTCTGAGGATGGGGCCGTTTCCTCTCCCAGGCTGTGATCTCTTTCTGCCTGGGGTCCTCGCCCTCCTTCCAGTGTCAGCTCATCACAGTGTCAGCTCAGGTCCCGACTCCACGCTCCTTTCTCACGGCTCATGGCAAGGATCACACGGTTGGTGACTCAGGCATCTGTCTCCTGCACTGGATATCCGACAAGACGCAAATGATGAATTGGATTTCACTTAGCTAATCTCCATGTAACGATGGTGAAGACAGTTTCCAACAGAGGCAGGGAAGTGTNTTCTCACGGCTCATGGCAAGGATCACACGGTTGGTGACTCAGGCATCTCTCTCCTGCACTGGATATCCGACAAGACGCAAATGATGAATTGGATTTCACTTAGCTAATCTCCATGTAACGATGGTGAAGACAGTTTCCAACAGAGGCAGGGAAGTGTAGTGAACAAGAACCTGGGCTTTAAGAGGAAATCAGCCCGCAATTTAAGGTGATTTTTGTGAAAATGCTTCTCTGTACCTCAGGTTCCTCGTATGTAAAATGGGGAGAAATGGCCTAAATGCCAGTCTCATAGACTGGCTGACCCAAGTTGTAGACTTTGGATTCCGGACATGAATTTTTCCCACTTGGCTAGTTTTCTGCCAACCAAGCCTATCTGTCCACCTGATTCTCATCCACAGGCTTGTGCTACCTCACACTCTCTTTCCCCACATTTCAGCCCCAGAGAGCAACTGGGCCCCCCACTGCTCTGGAGCAAAGTTCCATTCACAGCAACACTATACTTCTAAATTACCTTTTTACCCCCAGGGAAGCAATCAACACTCCATCAAAAGAAAGAAGTGGCCTAGATTTAAGCTCTACCTCAGCTTCTATGTAAGTTATTTAGCAACTACTTAAGTACCGACTACAGGCATACCTTGGAGATATGGAAGGTTGGGTTCCAGAGTGCCGCAATCATGCAAATGTCAAATAAAGTTCGTCGCATGGTTTTTTGGTTTCCCAGTGCATGTAAAATTTGAGTTTACATGACATGTAGTCTCCTTGGTCTATGAAGTGTATAATAGCATTAATANGCCAACCAAGCCTATCTGTCCACCTGATTCTCATCCACAGGCTTGTGCTACCTCACACTCTCTTTCCCCAGATTTCAGCCCCAGAGAGCAACTGGGCCCCCCACTGCTCTGGAGCAAAGTTCCATTCACAGCAACTATACTTCTAAATTACCTTTTTACCCCCAGGGAAGCAATCAACACTCCATTAAAAGAAAGAAGTGGCCTAGATTTAAGCTCTACCTCAGCTTCTATGTAAGTTCTTTAGCAACTACTTAAGTACCAACTACAGGCATACCTTGGAGATATGGAAGGTTGCGTTCCAGAGTGCCGCAATCATGCAAATGTCAAATAAAGTTCGTCGCATGGTTTTTTGGTTTCCCAANACTCCATCAAAAGAAAGAAGTGGCCTAGATTTAAGCTCTACCTCAGCTTCTATGTAAGTTATTTAGCAACTACTTAAGTACCGACTACAGGCATACCTTGGAGATATGGAAGGTTGGGTTCCAGAGTGCCGCAATCATGCAAATGTCAAATAAAGTTCGTCGCATGGTTTTTTGGTTTCCCAATGCATGTAAAATTTGAGTTTACATGACATGTAGTCTCCTTGGTCTATGAAGTGTATAATAGCATTAATAACATCTCTTTGGTTTATTGTGTAATGTATCTTTTATGTCTAAAAAAAGTATGTATCTTAGTTTAAAAATACTTTATTGTTAATAAATGCTAACCATCATCTGAGCCTCCAGCAAGCCATAATATTTTTGCTGGTGAAGGGTCTTGCCTCAATGTCTATGGCTGCTGATTGTTGCTGAAGTTTGGAGTGGCTCTGACCTTTTTTTTTTATTTTGACCGCACTCCATGGCTTGTAGGATCTCAGTTTCGCGATCAGGGACTGAACCCAGGACACAGCAGTGAAAGCACCAAATCCTAACCACTAGATCACCAGGGAACTTCCAGAAAACTTCCAATTTCTTAAAACAAGACAACCATGAAGTCTGGCTGCATCAACTGGCTCTTCCTTTCACAAAGAGATTTCTCTGTAGCAGGCAATGTTATTTGATAGCATTTTACCTGTGATAGAATTTCTTTCAAAATTGGAGTCAGTGCTTCTCAACCCTGCCACTGCTTTATCAAATAAGTTTATGGAATATTCTATATCTTTTGTTGTCATTTCGAGAATCTTCATACCATCTTAACCACGAGGAGATTTCATCTCAAGAAACCAGTCTCTTTGCTCATCCACTAGAAGCAACTCCTCATCCATTAGTTTTATCATGAGACTGCAGCAATTCAGCCCCATCTTCAGGCTCCACTTCTAATTCTTACTGTCTTGCTATTTTCAGGACATTTGTAGTTCCTTCCTCCACTGAAGTCTTGAAGCCCTCTAAGTCATCTATGTGGACTGGAATCAACTTCTTCCAAATTCCTCTAAATGTTGATATTTGGACCCCTTCCCATGAATCACAAGTGTCCTATAATGGCTTCTAGAATGGTAAATCCTTTCCAGAAAGTTTTCAATTTCCTTTGTCCACATCCATCAGAAGAATAGCTATCTATGGCAGCTAGGGCCGTACAAAATGTATTTCTTAAATAATGAGACTTGAAGGTCAAAATGACTTCTTGATCCATTGGCTAAAGAATGAATGTTGTTTTGGTAGGCATGAAAACATTAATCTCTTGGTATATTTCCATCAGAGCTATTGGGTGACCAGGTGCATTGTCAATGAGTGGCAGTGTTTTGAAAGGAACCTTGCTTTCTGAGCAGTAAGTCTTTAAGAGTTGGGCTTAAAATATTCAGTAAACCATAATGTCAGTAGTGTTACTCACTCAGTCATGTCAGACTCTTTGCAACCCCATGGACTGTAGCTTACCAGCCTCTCTATCCATGGAATTTTCCAGGCAAGAATACTAGAGCAGTTAGCCATTCCCTTCTCCAGGGGATCTTCCTGACCCCAATATTCCCAATCCAGGGATCAAAGCCAGGTCTCCCACACTGAGGGCAGATTCTTTACCACCTGAGTCACCAGGAAACCTAATGTCAACAGACGTGCTATCATCCAGGCTTTGTTGTTCTGTTTATAGAACAAAACCAGAGTAAACTGAGCATAATTCTTAAAGACGCTGGGATTTTCAGAAAGGTAAAACGAATACTGGCTTCCATTTCCTCTGAAGCTTTGAAGCCAGGAATAGACTTCTCCTCTCTAGCTATCAAAGTCCTGGATATCATCTTCTTCCACAAGAAGGCTGTTTTGTGTACATCGGCAATGTGTTTAGTGTAGCCACCTTCATTAATTATCTCAGATCTTCTGGATAATTTGCTGGAGCTTCTGCATCAGCACTTTCTGCTTCATCCTGTAATTTTTTTTTTCCACTAGAGGATAATTGCTTTATAATGTTATGCTGTTTTCAGCCATATATCAACATGAATCAGCCACAGGTATACATATGTATACATACATCCGGTACTTTTATGTTGTGGAGAAAGTTTCTTTCCTTAAACCTCATGAATCAACCTCTTTTAGCTTCAGAACTTTTCTTCTGAAGCTTCCTCACCTTTCTCAGCCTTCATAAAATTGAAGGGAGTTACAGCCTTGCTCTGGATTAGATTTTGGCTTAAGGGAATGCTGTGGCCTGTCTGACCTTCTATCCAGACCATATCAGCAACAATACTATTTTATTTTCTCATAATTCACATGCTCACTATAGAAGCAATTTTAATTCCCTGCAAGAACTTTTCCTTTGCATTCATAACTTGGCCGAAATGTTTCGTGCAAGAGGCCTAGCTTTCAGCCTGTCTCAGTTTTTGACATGCATTCCTCACTAAGCCTAATGATTTGTAGCTTTAGATTTAAAGTGAGAGACATGTGACTCTGCATTTTACCTGAATGCTTAAAGGCCATCGTAGGGTTATTAATAGGCCTAATTTCAGTATTGTCATGTCTCAGGAAGTAGGGAGGCCTGAGCAGAGGAAGAGAGACAGGCAACGATGGCCAGTTGGTGGAGCAGTCAGAACACACACAACATTTATCGATTAAGTTCATTGTCACATATGGACGTGGTTCATGGTACCTCAAAACAGCTACAACAATAACAGAGATCATGGATCACAGGTCACCATAACCAATACAATAATAATAGGAAGTGTGAAAATAGTGAAAGAACTAGCAAAATGTGACACAAGGACACAAAGCGAGCAAACACTACTGGGAAAATGGCATCAACAGACTTACTTGCCACTGGGTTGCCACAGTCTTCAATTTGTAGAAAATGCAGTTATCTGTGAAGTACAACACAATAAAATGCAATAAAATCGTGTACCCCTGTTTATTTATTCAGGATGCAGTGGTAAGTAAAAGTCCTCTTACAAAGTGCAAATGATTCCAACTGAGTCTGGGGCAGGTCTTGAACCTGTCTGAGGCTGTTTCTTTAACATGGAGACAATAACCACCCCCACTAATAGGCCTATGATGAGAATAAAAAGAGAAAACGGGGATATATTATAAACTGTAAAATGCTATGCAAATCAAGATTATAAAATTCGTATCCCTTCTCAACTGTTTTCCAGTTTGAAGTCCATATGAACCTAGCAGTGAACGTTGCTTTGCTAAATGATCTTCCTCTACAGTTTCTATCTCCGAAGCAGGCAGCATTCCCCATAAGTTCAGATCTTCCTGCTTGACAGCCTAATGTGCTGCTGCCATCCCCCTGATATTAGTCTAATTCTGATTTGAGGCTACAGAAGTGACAAGTGAAGCTATTTTAGAGGTGCCTGGGGTCGTAAAACATTTTGAAAATTATTTTGCTGTCGAAGTCACGTCAGAATAGATCTGCATGAAGATTCTGCGGTTCTGAACTGAGCATGAGGTGCCTTTCTGCTTATGCTCTGGAGAGAGCTGGCATGATGAACAGTGCCATCATCAGTCACTTTGCTGAAAACCAGAGAGGCCCACACTGGGCCCACAAAGCCAGGGCCCTGAGGATTTTTTCAGCAGCCCTGAGGAAGCTTTGCAGCCAAGAGTGCCTAGAGGATCCAGGAATAGGACATAAAAAGTCTCTTGCTACCAAACGACACACTTTAAGTGTCAGAAATGAATGTCTTTTTTCAACAGGAGAGATCCAGCAGCATCAAGGAGTGTTATCCATCTTGTACTTTCTCAAAGAATGATTGAGAAAACTTGTAAAAATCAGAATTGAAATTCTGTAGCTATTTATTCTTTTCTCTCTGTGCATTAAGCTGAGCTTTCCTCTTTAAATAATGATAGTAATAAGTCCAATGAATATGGAAGGACATCGACCAAAAAAAAAGAAAAAAAAAAGATAATTAACCATAGCTTTGAACTATGAGCTTTCAAGTAGAGGAAACCAGGAGGTATCATGGAGGTGTGTCACTTATGACCATAGAAGGGAGAAGAGCATACAGAGAAAGCAGGAGGTGAGGCCAGAGTCTGTACTACAAACCTCAAGCCTATGAAGTTAACAATTTCACTTTCATCTAGCTATCTTTACAGGGTAGGAGATGTATATATACAAAAGATAAGCTCCACCTCCAAAGAACTGAAACGACTGAAAAGACAAAGGCAATTTCTAAATATTATCTTCTAAGCCTCACAAGCCAGGGTGTGACATCCTTCAGGATTAGAGCCCTATGTGATCCACTTCTGTATCCATCACATCACATGGTGCTCTATTCACAGAACATCACCCACAGGTGCATGTGGAATGAATGAACAGATAACTATGAGGGAAATAGGAAAAAGAAAGAGGAAGGAAATGAAGGAGAGAGAAATGGACAAAGCAAAGACAAATTGCATAGAGAATAATTAGCACATAAAATTCATGGATAACAATTAGAAAATATGAGAGCTTGTTCAGGTTAAGTTGCTTGGCCGATAAAAAGCAACAAGGTGAGTCAAGTGCTTCGTCAAAGGAAGAGAAAAATTACTGCAACTTGTTCTTGTTCCTGTACTTTGTCTGTCTTCCTTCCCAACTGTAGACCCTCTCTGGACACAAAGAAATGGAAACAAAAGTACCTTTCAGATAAAAATTCCTCTTGCATTTGATTAAGTTATCTCAATGGCCTGGTTCCTGCAGCCTTCTATAGACCCATAATTCTAGAACACAGTGGCTGAGATTATTCTGCCTACTGCCATCACTTAATTCTATGCACAAAGGTCATTCAAACATAGCGCCACCATCACAGAAGTCTGCCCCACTAATGCACTAGAAGGATTCAAAGTGGTATATCAGATTTAGCAGCTTTCAGACAAAGAATATTATTTTTAATGCACTGTGGAAAAGTAAGCGTCAATGGTGCTTTTGACCTTAATTATTTGTGATAATAACTAGCTGAATAGAACCACATGGTTCTCAGAGCTGAAAGAGCATATTTCCACAAACCTCCATCAAGTAACTATTATTGATGATTCTAAACTTTTTAAATAAATATTTCAGAATATGGCAGAACCATGGTGTCAGTAGGAGACACACTCAGAATGTCCTCCTGCATAGGGGCTATTATTTTCCTAGTTATACAAATGAAAGAGGTTTTATCCCCTTCTCAGTAGCCTGATCTATTTATGACACAAACCTCCACTCAAAGATTTAATAGCTAAGAAACTGTTACTCCATGTCTTCTCTCAAACACATGAACAATTCTTGCCCTCCATTTACCTCATGTATATCAGATTATATCTGCCCACATCTTCGAAAGCTCGGTGTCTAGGCCCTAGGGAAAATCTGCATTTGAACAAAGATGGGTCTAGATCTGGTACAGACTAGAAACTCTTAAGTTTCAATAAATATAGATAAATTTTAAAATAGGGCCAGCCCCTCTTGTATAACTCATCTTACCACTTAGACCAGTTTGGGTTTTCAAAACTCAAATTTACAATCACAATAAACATCTGTCAAGTTGCCTATAGACGAAATCAGACAACTATTTTATAAAAGTAACAATACAGTGACAATAACAATACCTGTTTTACCTGTAACTTGTGGGTATCTTTAGGCTCTTCAGTGATGAAAATAAATACAACAGAATTCAAACTAGAAACTCTTTCTAGAAGACAAAGCCTTAGGTCAAATGTATTTTATCTCTGATGGATCCAGAATCCTTAAAAACAAAGTCTGGATATTTGTACTCTTCCGTTTAGCCATGCCATGCTTCAGTAAATAGCGAGTGCTGTATAATCCTCCCTGACCATTAGTGCATAAAGAATGAAAAGTTCTAGCCAAGCCTTTCAGGAAAATTGATAAATGAAACCAAGTTACAAAAGGAGAGCTACTAAATCACACAGAGCCCTCCTTCAGATTGGCTCTCTCACAGTTCTGCACTTCACTTCTGCAGGCCTGATTCAGATGAAATTATCACTCGCCAGGCAACTGCTCTTGCCTTCAAACAGCCTCCAGGAGAGTGAACCAAAATATGCTTCATCTACAAAACAATTAAGTAGATACATAATCAGACTGACATCAAACCTTTTACCGGCCAGCCTGAATGCTAGAAAATAAAGATACAATCAAAGTTGCACAAGATTCTGGACCTAAAATTCTGTGATAATACTAAATAACACTCAAAGCACAGAGAAAAATATAAAGGTGTATTTTTGGATTCTGTGCAGAATGTTGATAAACCAGCATTGTTCATGAATCTGACAAAAAATGAACATGTACTACAAACACAAAATGAAGTTGAAATTGAAAAAGGGAAGACACAGGATTCCAAAATAAAAAAATTACCCCAAGAGCACAAGACACTTTGTGGGACTAACAACTTTGAAGTTGTAAGCAGATTAAAAGAACAACCAGCCCAGATACAACAGGAGTCAATATGTTCTAGAGGGGTTTTCTTTGAGAAGAAAGTATTGCTTATGCACAAAATGAGGTTGGATAATTTTGGTAACAGTATAAAAAGTCACTTTTATTTCAATAACCACTGGGCAAAAAATGCAATAAGATAATAAATTCATTTATTAAAAGTCAACAAAATAGCAAAAACAGAAGAAAGAACTATCCAAAAAAGCCATTGTTTAAATATGAGTCATGTTAAAAATGAAGCAAAACTGTAATAAAAGCAAATCCATTTGACTTTGACACTAGAAACATTCTTCCTCAAATGGCAATAATGTTATAATGTTGGACATAAAAAGAAGGAAATGCAATCCAACACCTTTATTTGAATTTGTGGTGAATAATATGTACATAGCCATAAAAACAAATAATATTTATTGGTTTTCAGCCTTCAGTAAAAGCTAAAGACCAAGCTCATAATAATTATGGTTTCAGAAAGGAAGGTAAATGTTTCACCATGACTATGTAAAATTAAAAGAAGAGCTGCCAGAAATTGGGAAGTGAACGTGCAAAAGAGGTAATAGAAGGAAGAGCAGGAATATAAGTATGTGTATATATAAATATATATATATACACACACAGAGATATATATATGAAATTAATCACAGGAGGGAGTAAAAAAGAGCGGTGTATAAAAGCAGTTGGTTTGGGAGAGTGAAAATGAGGTTGAGGAATAATAAGGAGAAAATTTTCTGTTTTTCATTTCAAACTCACCTCTGCTTAAATAAACTAAAGAATACATATATCAAATAATCATGTTGTACACCTTAAGTGGGGAATTCCCTAGTGACCTAGGATGAACTTGAGCAAACTCCAGGATATGGTGAGGGATAGGGAGGCCTGGGGTCCATGGGGTCTCTAAGAGTCGGACATGACTGGGTGACTGAACAACAGTAACACATTAAATAGGTGCAATTTATCAATTATACTTCAATAAAGCTGGAAAAATAAATGAACAAATATACACTGTATATTTCTTTTAAATAAACAATTTAAATAACATAATTAACATGGAAAGAAAAAGCACAGCATGACCTCAAATATATGTTTATGTTGGGTGTACATGCGCTTAAGAAAAAGTCCCAAAAGATATATGCCAACTCATTCATGTCTGTACAACTAGAAAATGGATTACTTGTGATTTGTCACTCCTTTCTTTACAGCTTTGAAGACTCTTGCTTTTACAATGAGCANCAATTTAAATAACATAATTAACATGGAAAGAAAAAGCACAGCATGACCTCAAATATATGTTTATGTTGGGTGTACATGCGCTTAAGAAAAAGTCCCAAAAGATATATGCCAACTCATTCATGTCTGTACAACTAGAAAATGGATTACTTGTGATTTGTCACTCCTTTCTTTACAGCTTTGAAGACTCTTGCTTTTACAATGAGCACATATCTTAAAAATAGAAAAAAAAAATTTTACTCTCAAAAATTAAATTTTAAAACTCTTCTTAATCCTACAATTAGTCGATAATAAAATACCAATATACTGCTTCTAGATTTAATATTTTAAACTATTTTTTAATATTTGAAAATATTGTTTCAGTGGAATTATTATACTATACATTAATGTTTTACATAAATGGGATTATACAGAACATAACATTTTTAAAACTATTCACCATGCATTTATTTACAACACATTCATGTCTCCATGTATCACAAACTAGCCAGAATGTTATTGTGTCCAACATGTCTGCTTTACCCAGAGGAGAAGATATTGAAGCCAAGAACCATGTTTTAATAATCCTGTAACCCCAATTTCTTGCACATCAAAGACATGTAGTGTGAATCGATCAATCTGAGAAAAAGTTCACTATACTTTCCTGCTGTGTGCATAGTTACCAAACATTTCCCTTCATAAACACTGCGTTTGTGCACACAACAAAAGAAGCAGGGCAGCTATTTAACAACACAAGTCCCCAATGTTGTTTCATCTTCCCTTTCTGACCACCTGGACAGCTAAAAGGTCATTTCTTTCCTGCTTGATCATTCCACCCTTGCTAAAAGGTAACTTTCCAGCAGAAGGGCTTCTGTGGGTGTTAAAGGAGGCTCTAGCAGGGGGAACAGCCCTTCCCAACAAAGATCTCTGAGGCTGAAGGAGAGTCTCTTTCCAAGAAGAGGTCCCCTTCCTTTCTGCTGTCAGGGCTCCATTGTTTGAGATTCACTCTACAATGTTCGTTTCCACAATGAGGTAACAGATCAGTCCCCCAATTTCAGTGAATGCTCACTCCCCAAATGCCTGCCCTCCTGACAGCAGCAGAGCAGACAGGCACTGTACTAGCCTCCCCTGAGTGACAATTACATCAGAAGAAAAGAGCTCAGGAGATAGGAAAGAAAAGAACGTAGGGAAGAAATAATGTCAGACTTCACAGTTGCTTCTACAGTAATCTGTCAAATGACTCCAAAACTGTACCAACTTCCCTATTAAAATCAAAAACCCTTCATGGTTCTTTGGTTATAAAGCAAGTTAGGATGAAATTTCCTACCCAGTTCTGAAGACTACTCAGAAAAGAATATGGGGCATTTTTAAAATATCATAAGAAACTGCCTATTTTAACTCTGGTCTCAGGAACTGCACTTGAGGCAATGATAATTTTAAAGGTGGTCAAAATATTTGTAAGTCAACATTTTACCGAAATGCAAACTTGGAGATCAATGCACAACCTACCAGATAAGGAAGAAAATACTACCAGCATTTCAGAAGGTACCCTTTCATGACCCTGTCCAGCCAAAGGTAAGTACCGTGCTGAAAATTTATCACTATAGATCAGTTGTGCTTGGTTTTGAAAATTATGTAAATAAAATCATATAGAAAAGTACTCTGTAAATAGTAGCTATCATTGCATCATGAGTATGAAAACATTTTGCTAAATCAGGAAGAAATAAGGACTTATTCCCTCACCCCAAGTAAACTCTAAACAAACTTTATGAGTAATGATCGAACCTTCATCCACCTTGAAGAAGAAAAAATGGGACTCAAAGAGAAGTTATGTAACAAGCAAAGATCACATCCTCAGCTGAGTAAGTAGCTAAATTGTGAAGTGGACCTAGATGTTCTGACTCCAAAACAGATACTCTTTTCTCTATATCACATGGCCAGATAAGTATGATATTACACTTCTAAAAATCATCACCCCACTTATGGTTCAAAAAATTTAGGATACTGAGTTGAGCAAACACTTGGTTGTCTTTCTTTGGAACGCATCACCTATTGGTGGCATCACAAGGCAAGATCTTGACTGGCATGCGTGCAAACCTGCACATAGGTACGGGTCATCTTTACATTATACATTTTCTCCTATCATAAAAGTTTCGAGTCATTGGGCTATAACCAAGAAGTTACTTTACTTCTTATCATCACTCATTCCAAGTTCACCATCATTGAGTTTTCCCTCCCTGGTGCTTAAGGACATTGGGGCAGATTCATAGTCTTCTCAGTTCAGTTCAGTCGCTCAGTCGTGTCCGACTCTTTGCGACCCCATGAATCGCAGCACTAGGTACTTATAAAAACCCAGGGAAGCCTGACGTGCTGCAGTTCATGGGGTTGCAAAGAGTTGGACATGACTAAGTGACTGAACAACAAGAATAAAAACCCAGTCTAGTTACTATTTCAATCTCATATTTAATTCAAAACTAACTACTTATATCACAGACTAGATCAGAGGTTCAGGAGCCTAATAAGGAGAGGAGGTGTGATCTGCTTTTGTACTCTTCCTTCTCCACCATGTCCCTGAACTGCAGAATGAGAAAATGTGGTGCACTTCTGGTAACTCCTTTCCCTTCTTTCCCCTTGATCTCAATCCTTAAGGTTGAGTCCTAGGAGGAGAAACAAAGGAGGCAAAAATATTCTTATGTGATGGGTCACCTGTCAGCAAGGAGGAGGCATCGCTGGTCTCCTTCTGATGCAGTCTGGTTCTGTGAAATGATGAGGGCCCCTGCCAATATGGTAGCATATGACAATGTGGGGTTCACATAAATCAGGGTTCTCAACAGCAGCACTATTTCAGTTTTGACTTGGATACTTCTTTGTTGCATAGCCTGCCCTGTACATTGTTGGATGTTTAGCAGCATCTTTGGCCTCTACCCATTAGATACAGTAGTGCTTCCTCTCAATTGTTACAACTAAAATTTCTAATTGTATCCTGGAGGACCAATTTACTCTTGTTGAGAATCATTAACAAAGATAGTGTGTGTATGACTTAAGCAGCCCAACCAATGATGCTTGCCTTCAAATCCTTCCCTGGATTGTGCTGTCCACTAGCTTGCCTAGATGTCACCTGGGCAGTCCAAGGATATCTGATGTGTCCTTTAACCTCTATAGTCCTTTATGTGCAGCCATGCTAACAGTTGTGGTTCTCTTTTGATCTTTCCCAAACAGGTGAAAGTTAAGTAAAAACGCAGTCTTTAAAAATTCCAAACAACAAGGCAACTTCCTCTGTATTCATATGTGCTTAGTCGCTCAGTCAACTCTTTGCGACCCCATGAGCTATAGCCTGCCAGGCTCCTCTGCCCATGAGGCTTCTCCAGACAAGAATACTGGAGTGGGTTGCCATGCTCTTGTCCTTTCCCCATTGCTCTGGGTTGGCCCAGAATTTGCACACTAAAGCCCTGATACCTATGTCATACAGACTATGACTGTATTTAGATATAGGGGATATAAAGAGATAAATTAAGTTAAAATGAGGTCATCAGGGTGGGCCCCAATCTAGTGAGACTGATGTCCTTGTAAGAAGAGGAAGTTTGGAAACAGATACAGTACAGAGAAAAGGCCATGGGAAGACACAGGAAGAAGACAGCCATCTACAGGTCAGTAAGAGAGACCTCAGAAGAAATATGCCCTGCCAACGCTTAATCTCAACTTTTAGCCTCTAGAAACTATGAGACAATAAATTTCCATTGTGTAAGCCACCCAATCTGCAGTACTCTGTTATGATAGCGTTAGGGAACTAATACACACAGTCTTATTCTTACAACTCGGGCTGAGGAGATGGCTGAATGAGAAGGTCAGGTTGCTTCTTATTAAGTTCTGGAGAGGTTTCTAGTCCAGTGTTGGGTGTCTCCTTTTAAATAAGGGATACTTGGACCCTCTTCAACATTGAGCCACATTACCAACTCTGGAGCAACAGGAAAAAAATCCCACTCACTCACATGTCACATCTGCATCTATCTGGATTTTAACAGCATGCAAAAATAAAGCCAGACTTTCAACACTACAAAGAGAAAAATAGCTCCTCTGCTGTCCACTGCTGCCATACATCTCACCTATGTGAACCTGGGTGAAGGTTCTATGATGCAGTGACATGTCTGCCTGGTGATTTCATGGATGATATACCAGAAACATGGCCAACTTGTGGGATTATCTATTTGCATTGCTGGCTGGGAAATTGTTTTCAAACACTGGTCAAGGTCTGGATGGCATCCTTCTAAGCCAGCATAAATCACTACCTGAGTGCTCTTAATGATTTTAGGACAGGAAATGATCTTGGCAATCACCTAACCTAATCCCTCATCTGATGTTTCAATGACTTCTTTTTACCTATGGCCGTGTTAGCCTATAGACAAAGCAGAATGCTTAAGCAATATAATTATGCTAGGATTCCATATGCATAAGCCCTATCTGGAGGGTAAATGAAGCCATATGAATATTCATACCTAAAATTCTATTTTTAAAGAAGCTGGTCTTCAAGTTTCCCAGCTGAAAAGGAAACCATGGTTGACATTCCTAGCCACTTCCCTCAGCATTTTGCTGGTCTCTGCTTCATCACATGACTGGGATCAATGAGGTGTAAATAGAACATAGAGTAAAAAGAGGACATCACAAAAATCTGGTTGATCAATCTTAGCCGGGAACAAATACTTAACTGGATATTTTACCTTGGGCAAGTTCACTGGCAAGTAGATCTTCAGTTTCTTCATCTTAAAACAAGGAGATAAAAGTAGACTCATAAATGTTGCTTTAAGTTTTAAAATTCCTCAAATCTCCCTATATGTAGATGGAGAATATACTCTCCATCCAATCCTTTCCTGCTCATACAATGTTGACCGCATCCTTCTGATAAGTTTCTTTACATTACCTAAGTCTCTACAACTATCTTACACAGACCTTCCCTCTCCAGGTGATCCTTTGAAATATCCTTGAAGTTGCAGCCAACTGTCACAGGGTCTGCAGGGGGGTCAGGGAGTATGTTAGTTTCTCCCACTGTAACAAACTGCCACAAACACAATCACTAAAAGCAACACAAATCTATTATCTCACAGTTGTACAGGTCAGAAGTATAAGCTAGCTCAACTGCTTTTTCTCATCAAGGTTTCACAAGGCAAAATTCAAGACGTTGGCTAGTTTATACCCTTACTGACAATGCAAAGATTTTTTTTTTTCCTTGTAACTTAATACATAGGTTCTAGGAATTAAGGTATGGACATTTGGGGGAGCCACGATTCTCCTGATGTGGTGAGAATGAAAAAGAGATTAGAGGCACGGAAAACACTTTCTCCATAGTTCTGATCTGCCTAGGGGTTTTTCTTTTCTTTAATTCAACCAGACACTTAAAATATTAACTCACATATAATGTGCATTATTACATGCATGGTACTTTACTTGTATTTAAATGTATTAACTCATTTAATCCTGATACAGTTAAATCCTATTGTTATTCCCATCTGACACGGGAGGCAACTGAAGCTCAAATTTTAAATACCTTGTCCACACAGTTTGTTAAGTAGAAGAGCTGCGATTTAAGCCCAGTTTCTGTGAATCCCAGAATTATGCCCCTTGACATTTTATAGCTGAGAAGTCAGAAGCTCACAGAACTCTTTCAGCTTCCCCAAAGACACGTAGATGGTTAATGAAAGTGCCTAGAATGAAATCAGATCGACACAAGTCTGTATATCTGGCTCTACTGGGCTGGTGGCCCACATGTGCCTAACACCCTGCAGTCAGAGTTGATCTAACCATACGTGTTCTTACTTCTCTAGCTTTTAATAGTCTTTTCTCCACATCTCTGAAAATAAAGGTTCTTTCATGGCCAAAGCAGCTTTTAACATATCGGCAGATTTTTTAATAGTATAAATGCTATACTTCATGATGCTAAAATATAAATTCGATAGAACTATGATTTGGAGCTTGTACCCCCATAATCAACTTCGAGCACAATAGGAAGGAAAGAGGGTAGCTATCTGGGCCAAAAGGAAGTGGAAGAAGGATAGCTCACCAAGAATTGTGTATGAATGACTAGAGCCTGTAATATCCACTCTCTGTTTTATCTGTTTCTTGCTCAAGCATGTAAATATGCAGGTGGTCCTAAAACTGCTATAGCCCACTGGGTAACTGGTGATACACAATACTAAAGGTTTATTCATGTTCCCAGGGCTGGATATTAATATAGAGAACAATTAATAGCTCTTTTCATGATTCATTATGGGGCATTTTGAAATTTTACTGAAGTTTCTTCCAAGTATGGATGTTGAGATCATGGTCAATTCTGTGAAGAATATGATTTCAGACAAATTTAGAAAGCTCAGGAAGTTACTGTGTAAGACTCACTTATTCAATATCTTTAAAGAATAAAATATAGGCATAAATTAAGAGTTCACAATTAATACTTGACATGAATTATTTGTGATTATTCTCATATAGTTAATAAGTTAAAAATAATGTTTACATAGATTTTCTCATATAATCACCCAAAGCAGTTCTTTTGAGATAGGTGTTATTATGTCCAACATACATGTGAAACTAGGGTCTAGAAGGTGATAAATAGCTTACTCCAAATCAGACAATGGAAGAGGCAGGATCCAGGATTCCAAACCACATCTCGTTGATGTTAGAGTCCACACCCTAAGTAATTTCACTGATGCTTAATCAATATCTTCTTCAAGGCCAAAAATTTTAAACAAGTTTCAAATTTTTGTAAAATCTCAAATTCCTATCTTTTGAAGCAATGGCTCTTGAACATAATTTAACAATTGTAGTAATATATCTAAAGGTGCAGATAACAGTTTTCTGTTTACTTCCAGGTTTGGGACCATTTTCTAGAAGAGATTGCTAAAAAGGTGACCACTTCGTAAAATGGAATGCTTCTACATATTAAAGACTTTAAATATTTATATGTTTTAATCGCTTAACATTCATATCCTTCTTTGCACTCAGTCACCCAGTCATGTCTTGACTCTTTGCAGTCGCATGGACTGCCAGCCAGGCTCCTCTGTCTACAGAATTTTCTAGGCAACAATACTGGAGTGGATTGCCATTTCCTACTGAAAGGGATCTTCCCTCTTGCATCTCCTGGGTTCTTTATCACTAGCGTCACTTGGGAAACCAATCTTTTTTTATCTAATCTTCTAAAAATGTCTTGTCATATTCTTTTTAATTCGCCAAACAGAACTAAGTTTCACTGCAACCCAACATGCCAGGAGGTCAGACAGAGAAATTTAATGAAGAAATATGGTTTAGCCAAACTTTAACTGCTCCAAAGAATAAGGTGTGACAAACTGTTAATTATAAAATGCTGATATCATTGCTCTGTTATATCTAGAATGAAGGCATTAGGATAAAGTTAAATAGTATACTTCAAATTAGCTACCTTAGCAGGACCTAAGAGATCTGTCCAAAGTCTAGTTACCTGAGACATTCTGTTTTTTCATATTTATACACAAATGTGTATGTGTTCTGATTTTATAATAGAATCCGCTTAGCAAAGATTTCTCTCTCTATTTACCACTAAAATATCTTTTTAAAGAGGAAAAATATAAAGATCTCATGAGTGCATCAAAATTAAAATGGAGCTTTAGACTACTGGCAGAATCTTAGAAGACAGTTCACTTATTAATAGCAATGAATGGAAAATTTCCAATGGTAGACCTAGACTGGTAGAAGTAAAGTTGGCTTCCAGAAGTGGAGAAGGCTTTATTTCTTCCCCATAGTCTATCTGGCTTAGAACCCCAAAACCCAGATATACCAGGATATGAATGGATTGGTGTCAGTCTGCTCAAATGATGGGCTTTGAGGCTAGTGTACTGTTATTCCTTCCCCATCATCAGCAAGTCTCTGCTGTTGCTGTTGCTAAGTCACTTCAGTCGTGTCCGACTCTGTGTGATCCCATAGACGGCAGCCCACCAGGCTCCCCCGTCCCTGGGATTCTCCAGGCAAGAACACTGGAGTGGGTTGCCATTTCCTTCTCCAATGCAAGAACCATTCAGTATTTGTTATTCTTCTAAAACAAGACAGAAGTTAAAGGAAGATCAGAAGGTTAGGCTCAAAGAAGGGAAGAAGAGGTCCCAGCATGAAAGGGCTGGGTCAGAAAGAGCACAAGTGAAGGCAATAAAATCTAAGGCTTGCTGGAGAAAGGGGAGGAGATGAGATGGAAGATCTGATAATGGACTAGGCAGCTTTTAACCATAAGCAACCAGAAAGCTAGGGAAGTTCTCCAAGACTCCATCCAGGGGTAGAAAAAGGAACTCTGACAATGCATTAATGAGCAAAACACAAATCCATCATATGTATCTATCTACTAAACTGACACTTTTCACTTAATCAGTTTTTCCTTTCAAGAATGAAAAAAAGTTTGCCTCCCAGTCACCTTCTTGGAAGAGGGGGAGATACAGTGGAATAAAGTTGCGGCCTCACGAAAAAGGAGTACAAGAAAAAATCAAGCTAACCCAGCAAACAATTAAAGTTTATAGCAACTGCTTCAAAATTAACTTTAAAATTCCGTATTCTATAAATAATAGGATTAAGGAATCGGATAAGTTTGGCAATATAGTAAAGAAATGAGCACATCAAGGCAATTAGAAATTCTAGGTAATACAGAGTACATTCAAGAAAGTTACAGTATACATATGTTGCAATCAAAAACACACGACACAATTTTGAGCAACTAATACTGCTGCTGCTGCTGCTAAGTCACTTCAGTCGTGTCTGACTCTTCGTGACCCCATGGACTGCAGCCTACCAGGCTCCACCGTCCACAGGATTTTCCAGGCAAGAGTACTGGGGTGGGGTGTCATTGCCTTCTCCATGAGCAACTAATAGTACATAAGAATTCATTTGACCTTCTGAGGAATTTTCTCCTTCAAGCAACTGTTTCAGAGGCATAGGGTGTCATCTCTTTCTCTAGGAGTGGAATTATGCTAACTGGTTCCAAACTGCAAAATATTTACATGATCATAATATTGGAAATCCTATTTAGTGGTTTTCAATGTGCAGAATTAACCTAGAGAGTAATTACAGAAGACTTAATTATAGACACACATTGTAAAAACTGACAATGGAAGAGCAATGGCTTAACTGACAGAATTAGAGATATGTGGTAGAGAATGGAGGGGCTGAAATATTTTGGTCTTAAGAAGTGGGGGATTATCGTGTCAATTATAGCTCAGCAAAGCTGAAAAAACGTGGAAGATTCAAAGGAACTCTAAATGTGGTGGATTAAAAGACAAAATAAATTACTTTACAACAGTATTGCATAAAGTAATATGAAATGTAATTAATAAAACAATATATAAATTGAAAAACACAGAATAGTATCAAAAATTGGAAGAAGACAGAAAACATAGGGGAGATGATATAAATAAGAAAAATTCCTCATCTGTGGCATGTAGTCGATGGTTAGTGCATTAAAGCTTTGCTTCAATGTAGAGATTTTATCTCATCTTAGAAATAAGCAATAAGCATTATTAAGTTGGAAATTTAAGTTGCTTTTAGTATGTCACAGCTGTAAATATGCTGTGATGAAAATCTTTGGACATAAGTATGTGTATCATTTTTATTATTTATTCAGGATTTTTTTTTTTTAGAAATTATCAGACTAAAGTTGGTCATATTACAAACTGAGAGATAATTATATTTATACCTGGATATGGCTACTATGGGAAGACTAAAGACTTTTTTTTATGCTTTTTAAAATTTTTTTTTTTTTTTTTTGAGATATTTGACTCACATGCAGCTGTAGGAAATAACAGAGAGATTTCCCACATTCTTTACCCAGTTCCCTCAGTGGTAATACACTGCAAAACTACAGGACAATATAAAAACCAGTCAACACTGATACAGTTTACTGACATTCACTT
This sequence comes from Neotragus moschatus, assembly GCA_006410615.1. NCBI lineage: Eukaryota > Metazoa > Chordata > Mammalia > Artiodactyla > Bovidae > Neotragus > Neotragus moschatus. The sequence goes on along the minus strand of SJYA01001220.1, from coordinate 1,017,240 downwards.
TCAGTTGCACTCCTGCATACATATGTGTGTGTGTGTGTGTGTGTGTGTGTGTGTACCCAGTTTCATGCAATTTTATCACAGATGTAGGTTCAGGGAAGCACCACCACTGTTAAGACACAGAACGTTCCACCACCACAAGGATTCCTCGTGTTATCCTTTATATAATTACACTCACCTTCCTCTCTCCTTCCTTTTACCTAACTCCTGACAACCACTAATTTGTTCCCTGTTGCTATCATGATGCCATCCCTGGTGGCTCAATCGGTAAAGAATCTGCCCACAATGTGAGAGACCCAAGTTTGATCCCTGGTTAGGGAAGATTCCCTGGAGGAGGAAATGGCAACCCACTCTAGTATTCTTGCCTGGAGGATCCCAAGATAGAGGAGCTTGGAGGGCTACAGTCCATAGGGTTGCAAAGAGTCGGACATGACTGAAGCAACTTAGCACGCACACAAGCATCGCTATCATGTTGCCATGTCAAAATGTTATATAAATACAATCATATAGTATTTAACCTCTCGGGACTGACTTTTTACACTCAGCACAATTCCCACAGAGATCTATCCAAGTTACTCCATGAACTGTTTTCCCCTTATCCCTGAATAATATTCCATGATACAGCTATAAATCAGTTTATTTAACCACTAACCCATTGACTAAGAGCCAATATGAAACACTTCTTAGAGTGTTTGAACTTGTTCACTTTGTGAAAAAAGATTTGTCAATCTACCTAAAGACATTTACTTTGGCCAAGTAAAAGAAGTTCAAAAGAATGGAAGGAGTTAGAAACTACTAAAGCATTTGTTGAATGTTTATCATTTAGTTTTCTAAGTAACCCTAGACTTGATATTATACCCATTATACTATTAATAAAAGCACAGCTCACAAAGTTTAAGTGAACTCCCACAGCTCCTAACTAGTTGATCTATGATTGAAATCTAAGTTTTCCCACCTTAAATCTATTCTGTGTGGCCTCTAATACACCACACTATGATGTCACAGGAAGACACCAATAGGACATGCTGGATAAGAGATAGTACTCATCTTGGACGAGTATTGAAGTCAACAGAACTGAGCTGGGAGAACAAAAATTCAATTGCCTTCCTGCCCAGTTATCTTGACCACTGTGATTTTTCTGTCCCCAGATTCTTCTGCTTAACCTCCTTGAAACCCAGATTATATGCCCAAAGTTCTACTCCTAAAAGGTCAAAAAATACAAAAAAAAAAAAAAGAATACAATGAATAAATATGTTAGAATCAAAGGGGGTTATTGTGGCAAAAATGGTAGACCAAAGAAATCTCTGTTAACTCATGCTCCTAGACGGAATTAAGTACTTGAGGATAAAATAGTTGCCCTTCTATTCCTCCCACGTGCTGCCGTGGTAGTGTTCCATATTTTTTTGTCACAAGCATCCAGATAAGTCACTGAAACCACCACCTCTCCCATCAAGTTGATTTCAAATGACACCGAGCACTGAGTTGGGGTCGCAGGACTGTCCCTCTACCAGCTTCTTCTGTGTGGCCATGCCGCCACCCACCCTCAGAGGAGACTGCATCTTGCTTACTAGACAGAGATAAATTCCTCGCTGGCATGCTCATCAGACACTAAGCCGGACCCATCTCTTTCCCCCTCTCCTTTCCCCCCTCACTCCGGTTATTTATAGAGATCACAGGTGAATCGGGAGAAATTATTACAGAGCAATGACTGCTGAAAGGCTGGAAGCTAAGGAAGATGGATTATCATGGCTCTGACATGATTTGTATGGATTTCCAAAATTAAGCTGTTCGCTTTAGAGTGACCACCTTCCTCCCGCCCTGGGCTTTGCAGCTGCCCTGGTGATAACCTTCATCTGCACTTGTGAGCCCAGAAAGCTGAGCACGTTTCCCATTACCTTTCAAGCGAGTGTGTAGGGTTCTTCTGGCCCCTTAGTAATAGCAGGGCTGTGAGTGAACAGAGTGATAAACACCTACTGTGAGGGATGTAGCATGAACAGATCTCATCACCTGCCATTAGCTCCCAATGAATAATGCAACACATTCTCCGTGGCAGGTGTCAGGGTGGGAGGGAGACTTGCTCCTGTGAATGCTCTGGTGAGCATTTCAGCACAAAGTAAGAGATGAGAGCAACAGATACATGTGACAAAATTACACAAGCTATTGTATCTTCAAAGAAAGGGGAACTTTTTACTTTTACAAATACCTGACAGGTTTTCTTTCTTTCTTTCTCTGCCCTTATAGTTAGGGTAGGGTAATGCTGCCTTTTCTTAAATTTTTACCTTTCTAATATGGACCCCTTGCAAAGGGATAGTTTCTCTTTGATTGCATTGCTCAGATAATAGCACATTTTTCTGTCAGTTCCAACACTTTCTATGCTTTGTATATCTTGGTCTTGATTTGCATAGGTGAACCTCTACTGAATTTTTATTAAACTTTATAGGTTTGTGTTAAATAGACATATCAAATATGAGCAAATGCAATCATTTCTGCATATATTTATATCCCCATGTGCATACACACATACACACACACGTTAAAAGTGGTAATTTTGGGCCCAAGGAATGGATAGCTAACAGGTTTGTTGCCTTTGAGAATCTGTCCAAAGGGAATAATATAATATCAGACCAGCAGAATCTAACACAAAAATGGGATCCATTATCGGTTAATCACAGCACACAAATTCATCTATCTGAGAGCCACAAATTGAGGTAATTTGTAGCCTCAGATTCCAACATGGGGGAAACTTCTGACTAAATTTGGTCAACTTTGCTCAAGACTAGCACAGTTTCAGAGCATCAGAAATAATTTTGCCCTTTTCAGCCAGCTGTCATATTGCTTCCAATATGACCAGACATGAGAATTAAATTCCAGGACTAATTAGCCATGACCCTTACCCCTAAATTTCACATTTTCTGAGGCCAAAATGCCAAATCTTCTTGTTGTATTGACCTTCACCATTTTAAGTGAGAAGGAACATTTTTTTAAAGTCCTCTGGGTAATATTTTGCTAGAGATTTTTAAAATGTGCTACATACCACTACCACTAAAATAGTCACCGAAGAACACATAGCAACAAACTTTTGCCACACCTAATTCTGTATCTGCCCTTATCAATGGAGCAAATGAAGCCCCCAGACTTCCCGTGCCACTGCCATGGCAATGAAGGGGAAAGGTCTAGGACAAACTGCAGCACCAAGGGGAAATTAAAGCACACCTTGCCTTTGACTCTGATAGCTGTTTTTCTCTTCAGGGTAGAAGAGAATAGTGCCACTTTTAGGTAGCATATAAAGTTATAAATCTAAGGTTTTCATATTAACTCCCCTCTATAACTTATTTTGGGTGTTGACACATAATCAAAAAAACTATTTCTTGGGGTGAAATAGTTACCACTTAAACATTTGGGAAAAAGAAATAATAAACCACCTAGTAATCTCCTGAAAGTAAGGTTTCAAATACAGAAATTCTAAATTCTATACAGATTTCATGAAGGAAAGTAACAACAAAAATTAAGGTTTTGGTATGTAAAGTAATATATTATACTATAAGACTTCAAAGACTATAGAAAAATAAAGATAACAAAATAAAAATTATACTGTGTTCATTCACCTGTTGATATTTTAGTGCATATCATTTTGAATTTATATATGTGTGTGTGTGTGTATATGTGTGTGTGTATACACACACAGTCTTTTAAAAATAATTTTACTATGAAAAATACTTTCATCATATCTCTCTTAATTCACTGGGGAATATCTTTTCAATAATTATGAGTATGCATAATTTTTGAATTCAGTTTATTTAAATTAAAAAGTGAAAATAAATAGTTCACCCACTTCTACCATTACCAACCCCTTAACTCTGGCAACACCAATCTGTTCTCTGTATCTATAAGCTTGGTTTCCAATTATTTTTTTTATTTCACACATAGAGATCATATAGCATTTACCTTTCTCTCTAATGCCCACTGTATGTCATTTTGCCCATTATTTTTCAGAATCAACATCTTGAAAAGGGTAATTACACTTAGTTGGCACAAATGGAGCTGATTGAGAGAAATGGGTACATATAGTCAACAGCTAGAGACGTACTTCTTTTACCTGGTTAACCCAAGAAACTGGGATTCATATGCTACCTTCAACTGCCCAATAATATCTAGCTTAGTCTTGCTCTCCATACCTCCCAGGCTCTTGTAAGAAAATATATCGAATCCATTGATTCATTTGATAATATATTTGAAGCATGTAAGCTGTGCCAGGAATGCAGCTAAGTGCTGGGGCTGATCATGTCCCTGCCCAAACTAGGATTACATTCCAGTAGGGAAAACAGGCAGTGAATAATTAACCAAATAAGCAAACAAGTATGTAAGCATTGTGATCATCACTATAAAGGCAATAAAAATGAATTGCTAATGAAAAGCCAGGAAAGGAGGCTACAGTAGTGAAATCTGTCAGAGAAGACNCTAATGCCCACTGTATGTCATTTTGCCCATTATTTTTCAGAATCAACATCTTGAAAAGGGTAATTACACTTAGTTGGCACAAATGGAGCTGATTGAGAGAAATGGGTACATATAGTCAACAGCTAGAGACGTACTTCTTTTACCTGGTTAACCCAAGAAACTGGGATTCATATGCTACCTTCAACTGCCCAATAATATCTAGCTTAGTCTTGCTCTCCATACCTCCCAGGCTCTTGTAAGAAAATATATCGAATCCATTGATTCATTTGATAATATATTTGAAGCATGTAAGCTGTGCCAGGAATGCAGCTAAGTGCTGGGGCTGATCATGTCCCTGCCCAAACTAGGATTACATTCCAGTAGGGAAAACAGGCAGTGAATAATTAACCAAATAAGCAAACAAGTATGTAAGCATTGTGATCATCACTATAAAGGCAATAAAAATGAATTGCTAATGAAAAGCCAGGAAAGGAGGCTACAGTAGTGAAATCTGTCAGAGAAGATCATGTAGGAGTGGACATTTGACCAGACAGTAAGGAAGATACACAACAGACTGGTTCCAAATAGGAAAAGGAGTACATCAAGGCTGTATATTATCGCCCTGCTTATTTAACTTATGCAGAGTACATCATGAGAAACACTGGGCTGGAGGAAGCACAAGCTGGAATCAAGATTGCTAGGAGAAATATCAATAACGTCAGATATGCAGATGACACTGCCCTTATGGCAGAAAGTGAAGAGGAGCGAAAAAGCCCCTTGATGAAAGTGAAAGAGGAGAGTGAAAAAGTTGGCTTAAAGCTCAACATTCACAAAACTATGATCATAGCATCCGGTTCCATCACTTCAGGGCAAATAGATGGGGAAACAGTGGGAACAGCGGCTGACTTTATTTTTCTGGGCTCCAAAATCACTGCAGATGGTGATTGCAGCCATGAAATTAAAAGACGCTGACTCCTTGGAAGGAAAGTTATGAGCAACCTAGATAGCATATTAAAAAGCAGAGATATTACTTTGCCAACAAAGGTCCATCTAGTCAAGGCTATGGTTTTTCCAGCAGTCATGTATGGATGTGAGAGTTGGATTGTGAAGAAAGCTGAGTGCTGAAAAATTCATGCTTTTGAAGTGTGGTGTTGGAGAAGACTCTTGAGAGTCCCTTGGACTGCAAGGAGATTCAACCAGTCCATCCTAAAGGAGATCAGCCCTGGGATTTCTTTGGAAGGAATGATGCTGAAGCTGAAACTCCAGTACTTTGGCCACCTCATGTGAAGAGTTGACTCATTGGAAAAGAGTCCGATGCTGGGAAAGATTGAAAACAGGAGAAGAAGGCATGATAGAGGGTGAGATGGTTGGATGGCATCACCAATTTAATGGACATGAGTTTGAGTAAACTCCGGGAGTTGGTGATGGACAAGGAAGCCTGGAGTGCGGCAGTCTATGAGATCACAAACAGTCAGACGTGACTGAACTGAACTGAACTAAGGCACATGATAAGCATTAATCAATTCAGAAAACCATAAACCAGTAATTTATGAAATTACTCATAAATCTTTCCTGCATCAATTTTATGTAGAACAACCCATTCATTTAATATCTCTTAGAAATAGGAACTAGACAGCTGGAAGTGGTTGGAATTCTGGTAAAAAGTGTCATTGGTAACATCTAAATATCCTTCTTCCTGACTTCTATCATTCCAGTCAATGTCCAAATTGGTTTTCAGCCTTCTAATCAATTCTGTAAATCATATATAGTAGGAAGCTTCTAAAAGGGATCCTAGTGACTGCCACCTTCTCATATTAATGTCCCTGTGCAATTCCTTTCCCTTATATATAGGTTAAACCTTGGGACTTACTTCAATGAGCAAAAATGGCAAAAGCAATGGGATATTACTTTCTAAATTATGTTATGTAAGATCATGACTTCCATCTTTCTCCCACACTCTGTCTCTCTCTCTCTGTCTGCCTCTCTGCACTTCCTCACTCCAATGGAGCAAGCTGCCACTTTGTAATCTGCCCAACAGAGAGGCCCACATGGCAGGAAACTGAGGGGGGGGCCACAGCCAGCTGAGAATCTGAGTCCCTCGACCCAACAGTCCTTAAAGAGCTGGATATTGCTAACAGCCATGCAGCTGTGGTTGAAAGTAGACTCTTCACCATCTGAGTCTTAGGATTTGTGTGTGCCTGGCCAGCACCTTGAACACAACACTGCAAAGAGATTTTGAGCCAGAGAATCTTGCTAAACCATTCTCACATTCCTGGGCCACCGAATCTGTGAAAGAAACAATTCAGTGGCTCCCTGGAGCAAGTTATCTACTCCACATGTTGCATTTGAGGATGCAGGGTGAAGAAACAGTGGCTAACTGGGGTATATTCTCAGAACATCAAAAAGTGAGAGACCAAGCCCAGACACACAAGTACATTTCAACCTTTGGCTAATATCATGTCTGCTAACATTTCATTGGATGAAACAAGTCACGTGGCCAGCCCAAAGTCAAAGGCAGGAATGTATAACTTGTCTACCATAGGCCATGGCAAAGTTGTGGACACATATAGCTACTCCAGGGCCATAAATTATTAGGGTTAATTCTTCAATCTACCACACATCCAGTAACTTTTCTTAACTTATCTAAGATTGCTTTCTCTTTGTTTGCAACCAAGAATTCTAACTGATACAATGTATCAGAGTAAAAAGAAGCAGGCAATGGGGGAAAACTATAAACAGTATGTGGGCCCAATAATAATGACCATTTAAACCCTGGCATATTCGTGAATGAACTCAGTAATGTGAAATTTAAAAAAATACATTTGATGTACAATATTATGCTAGTTTCAGGTATACTACATAGTGATCAGAGGCTAATAGAGTTCTGCCAAGAGAACCCACCAGTCATAGCAAACACCCTCTTCCAACACCACAAGAGAGGACTCTACACATGGATATCACAAGATGGTTGACACTGAAATGAGATTGATTATATCCTTTGTAGCTAAAGATGGAGAAGCTCTATACAGTCAGCAAAAACAAGACCGGGAGATGACTGTGGCTCAGATCATGAACTCCTTATTGCCAAATTCATACTGAAATTAAAGAAAGTGGAGAAAACCACTAAACCATTCAGGTATGACCTAAATGAAATCCCTTATGGAATTCCTTATACAGTGGAAGTGAGAAATAGATTTAAGGGACTGGATCTGATACACAGAGTGCCTAATGAACTATGGATGGAAGTTCGTGACATTCTACAGGAAACATCAATCAAGACCATCCCCAAGAAAAAGAAATGAAAAAAAGCAGAATGGCTATCTGAAGAGGCCTTACAAATAACTGTGAAAAGAAGGGAAGCAAAAAGCAAAGGAGAAAAGGAAAGATATACTTGAATGCAGAGTTCCAAAGAATAGCAAGGAGAGATAAGAAAGCCTTNCATGAAGATTTTTGTACAGTTCTTCTGTGTATTCTTGCCACCTCTTCTTAATATCTTCTGCTTTTGTTAGGTCCATACCATTTCTGTCCTTTATTGAGCCCATCTTTGCATGAAATGTTCTCTTGGTATCTCTAATTTTCTTGAAGAGATCTCTAGTCTTCCCCATTCTATTGTTTTTCTCTATTTCTTTACACTGATCACTGAAGAAGGCTTTCTTATCTCTCATTGCTATTCTTTGGAACTCTGCATTCAAATGGGTATATCTTTCCTTTACTCCTTTGCTTTTTATATTTGTATATTCTGAAGTAAATTAAAACTCCCATTTTCAATCATTGGAGAAATGCAAATCAAAACTACAATGAGATATCATCTCACACTGGTCAGAATGGCCTTTATAAAAAAAATCTGCAAACAATAAACACTAGAGAGAGCATGCAGAAAAAGGGAACCTTCATACACTATTAGTGGGAACATAAATTGGTACAACCACTATGAAAACAGTATGTAGGTTCCTCAAGAAATGAAGAATAGAGTTGCCATATCAACTAGCAATCCAACTCCTGGGCATATATCCAAAGAAAACTATAGTTTGAATGGATACATGTAACCCTATGTTTATAGCATCACTATTCACAATAGCCAAGACATGGAAATAACCTAAATGCCCATTGACAGATCAAGGGATAAAGAAAATAAGTACACATATATAATGGAATGCCACTCAGCTATAAAAAGAATGAAATAATGCCATTTGCTGTAACATGAATGGATCTAGATATCATCATACTAAATGAAATAAGTCAGAAAGAGAAAGACAAATACCATATGACATCACTTATCTGTGAAATTTAAAATACGACATAAATGAACGTATTTACAAAACAAAAATAGCCTCACAGACTTAGAGAACAGATGTGAGGTTCCCAAGGGGGAGGAATGGTAGAGGAGGGATGCAACGGGAGTTTAGGATTAGCAGATGGAAATTATTCTCTATAGAAATGATAAACAACAAGGTCCTACTGTCTTGCACAAGGAACTATATTTAATATCCTGCTATAAACCATAATGGAAAAGAATATTAAAAAGAATGAATATATAACTGAATCACTTTGCTGATAGCAAAAGTTAACACAAGATTGTAAATAAACTATACTTCAGTAAAATAAATTTTTAAAATTAAAAAAGCTTTCAACTTTAAGAACATCAAAGAAATGTTGCATTTTAAACATATATTTCACTTTTATATAAATGATGCCAAATAAATATTGCTGAGATATCAAATCTATGTAGAATCATTCCTTTGCTAACGAAGAGGATTCATTTCTGTGACATTCCTTTTTGTCAGTAACTCTGTTAACCAAAAGCAAAACAACAAAAGAACCAGAGAATTGCCTTCTACAATACAGATAACAGGAAAAATAAAGGGATTATTTACCAGTACATACAATATTGTTAAATGTGANAGATATCAAATCTATGTAGAATCATTCCTTTGCTAACGAAGAGGATTCATTTCTGTGACATTCCTTTTTGTCAGTAACTCTGTTAACCAAAAGCAAAACAACAAAAGAACCAGAGAATTGCCTTCTACAATACAGATAACAGGAAAAATAAAGGGATTATTTACCAGTACATACAATATTGTTAAATGTGACAGTACTGATCAAATATGTATGCAGGAATATTAAGGCTAGAGAATAGCATGGCACCGTTTAAAAAAAAATGCTAAAAAAGAAACATGTACTCTAGAGCAAATGCTTGAGTATCCACAAATGCAGATTAAGGTTGACTTTCCAAAAGAACATTTCTCTGGATTCTAGGACCCTACAGTATGGAAAATATCTGTATGTATATATATACATATATATATATATGTGTGTATATATCCCAAATTCTACAGTTTGGTAGTATTTAAGACAACTTCCAGCTAGCCTACATACAGAAGCTTTTTATATTCTGAAAATCTCACCTAAAAGTAAAGAAATATAGGGACTATGTTCCATAGCTAATGGGTAGATGTAGCCAACACTTACCTATTTATCTATCTAAAGTCTACCCGTCAATTCATGTGCTTACAGCATTGGTCCCTCAGAAGATATGCCCTTAAAATGCATCATTACTTGTCTGGCCTGGGTTGAGATAGTTTGGTTGTACCTGAGTTGTGTCCTTTATCCCAGTAGGACAATGAGTTTCTTCCCAGGGGACTTGGAATTAAGCCCACAATATAATAAACATGGTTTGGCTGGTTTCTTAAATGAACAAGATATAAGCTTAAGAGCAATAAGAATGATTTCTTGCTATGTATATTAGGTAATTGAAAAAAAATAGAAAATTGAAAATATGGAGAAACAGGAGATGCATGCAAAGAAAGAAAAATAAGAGAAAATCTTATCTGGCATTCACATTTCTGATTCCAGTTTGTTTCTGAGGACCAGCTGCAACCTGTATTAGAAAATGATCTTTAAAAAAGTTTCCACCTTTTATTTAAGATATTTGATAGGATTTTATTATTTTCAATTAGAGAATGCCAAAAATATAGAAACTGGTGGCAAGATAAGTCAAAAGAAAGAGTGGCATGGTAGAATTTCAACAATCCCAGGTTGAGTCATTCACAATTCTTGCCATGCCTTATAATAAAAGAAAAACTAGACCTATGAGTATCAGAGCGAAATAATTTTAAAATATATAAAGAACAACAACCAAAAAGAAGATCTTAAAAGCAGTCAAAGATAAGAGACACTTTACCCTCAAAGAAGCAGCAATATGATTGACAGCTGACTTCTCAATGGAAATAGTACAAGCCCAGGATAACGGAAGGGTGGCTTTTTTTTAAAGTTCTGAAAGAAAAATTTGCCAACCTCGAATTTAAAGCACACTGAGGAAGGGAGAGAAGAAAACTCTCCTTAATATGCCAACAAATGTGGAAGCACTTCAGAATTCTGAAGCTATCACCCCATTACCACACAGATTACTCATCAATGATAAAGGGAACACAGTACCTATATAATAAGAGATCTGGCAGTCACCATCTCAAGCAAATGGTCAAGCTGGGAATCACTAATATTAAGCAACCCAACCTTATGTGCCTCTCAGTGTACTACAATATCACCTATAATATCATAATATCAAGGATACTATGAAGTATCCTTCAGTTCAGTTTAGTTCAGTCGCTCAGTTGTGTCCAACTCTTTGCGACCCCATGAATCACAGCACGCCAGGCCTCCCTGTCCATCACCAACTCCCGGAGTTCACCCAGAATCACGTCCATCGAGTCAGTGATGCCATCCAGCCATCTCATCCTCTGTCGTCCCCTTCTCCTCCTGCCCCCGATCCCTCCCAGCATCACAGTCTCTTCCAATGAGTCAACTCTTCACATGAGGTGCCCAAAGTACTGGAGCTTCAGCTTTAGCATCATTCCTTCCAAAGAAATCCCAGGGTTGATCTCCTTCAGAATGGACTGGTTCGATCTCCTTGCAGCCCAAGGGACTCACAAGAGTCTTCTCCAACACCACAGTATCCTTACAAAATAAAATACTAACCTGAATAAAAATCAAGTCTCTAGACATAACTAGCAACTTACTAGAATTTCACAAGTTAGAGGAACAATTAAATGAGATCATGTAGGGAAAAGCAATCAAACAAATTCAAAATAAAGGGCAACCTTTCTACTACTAGCCTGGATTCTTCAAAAGTCCATGTCATTTTTTTTTTTTTTAGTAGGAAATAGTTCTAGACTAAAGAATAATCAAAGTCACTGTGTGTAACTTGGTTGAAACATCATTCTGTTAAAAAAAAATCTATAAGAGATATACTTGGGAAAATTGGAGAAATTTTGGACTGAATATCAGAATATGTTGAATTATTTTAATGTTCTTACATGTGATGATATCATTGTATATTTATGTAGCAGAATTCTTTGTTTTTAGGATATATCTGCTGAAATATTTAGGATAACATGTCATGATGTCTAAAATATACTTTACAATGATGCAGGAAACACAGATTGAGTTGCTGAAATCTAGGTGAAGAATATATTTAAATCTATTATGCTATTCTTTCCTTTCATTAAATGTTTAAACCTTTCCCTACTTAAAAAAGAATAGGGGGGAAATAATTTTTTAGCTCCTTTTAAAGGAACTTAACCATAGGTAATTATTTGATACAAATGGCAAAATCCAATACAAAATATTTTGGGAATGGGGGAGGCATTTATTCATTCTCATTAGTAGAATAAATATAGTTTCAGATATGAAACCTTTCTGGCCCATCTCTTGGCTCTGTTTACACTGAGGCAAGCTTACAAGGTGAACGGAAATCTCTAGAAACTTCCCATTTGCATCCTACCTGTTTAGCACTCCTGACAAAAAGAATGCCTCTTTCAAGTAATTCCAGCAAAATCCCTCAGCCTAGTTTATATCACACCTCTGAAATAAATCATCGTATTAAAAGGTTGAATATGCCAAGGGGCAAGATTTGAGACATGTGCCTAACCTTTACAATCATGGGTGGTTTTAGGTCTACTGACTGAAAGTGATTAAGGGTGGTTATTCATAGGTTAACAGAAGGAAAATATGGTAAATCTGGTTATTATAACCAGAAAAATTTTTTGTAGGGGGAGAGGAGGTGGGAGGCGGGTAGATATATGGGTAAAATAATGACCATCTACAGATTCTTTCTTCTTTAATGGGAGTTTGAGGAGTGCAGAGATTTGGACTACACCCGACATCCAAGTAGGGATTAACCTCCAACAAGGTAGGCCCAGAGAGAGAAGACTGGTAACAGAAAATTGTTTTAGCACATGTATCAAATAGGCAGGTTTCAACTGAAAGACACAGAAGAACTGAATAAAATATGTGCAAAGGAAATTTCTAATGCTGACATCTTTGAGGCACCCACAAATGCAAAGTCTCTTCCACATATGGCCTTAAAACCTGCCTCTCATCACCTGGTTTTTGGGGTCTTCCCTACAGAGACTCTTCTCTTAGAGCCCCACTGCCTTTCCAAGTGGCCCTTTTGGCAAACCCCCTTATATGTTCCTTCCAGAGATAGGCATCTCCTTCTCCTGGGATGACTCCATCTAGCTCAGGCAAAACAGCCACGCATTAATGGTACCAGAAGACCCATTAGTGCCACACACTGCCACCATGCTATCTTTCCTTGCTTGGCTGTCAGAGCAGCTTGTTAGCCAAAGCCCTTGGCCTTTCCATTCCTCAGGCGAGGGTCATATCCTAGTCTCTTCTGCTTTTTC